>PVHP010000571.1:75135-138967 GCA_004024765.1 Zapus hudsonius
ACTCCTCCTACCCCTCCAGGCCTTCCATCTCCTTTGTAAGTCTCTAAAATCACCTTTCAGGTTTGCTTAGTATTCAAGCTCAACCTAGTTAGGAACTGCAGATGAGAGTGAGTATGTGGTGTCTGTCTATTTGTTCTTGTGTGAGTTCACTAGATTTGATCTGTTCCATGTCCAACCACTTTTTAAAAATTTCATTATGTCATTTTTCCTTTCAGCTGAGTAGAATTCCATAGTGTAAATGTACCACAAGTTTGATAACCATTCATCCAGTGATAGGCATTTGAGTTGGTTCCAGTTCTTAGCTATTGTGAATTGAGCTGCTATAAACATGGTTGAGCAAATGTCTCTGTGCTGAAGTGAGGAATCTTGAGGGTAGATGCCCAGTAGAGGGATAGCTGGGTCCATTGGTAGCTCTATTTGCATCTTTTTCAGGAGCCTCCACACTGCTTTCCATAGGGGTTGTACAAGTTTGTACTCCCACCAGCAGGGAAAGAGGGTTCTATTCCCCCCCCCCCATCCTCGCCAACATCTATTGTTGGTGGATTCTTAAATGATTGCCATTCTGACTGGAGTGAGGTTGAATCTCATTGTTGTTTTGATTTGCATTTCCCTGATGATTAAGGATGATGAATTCTCTCCTAAATGAGAATTGGCAATTTGTGTTTCCTCCTCTGTGAATTCTCTGTTGAGTTCAGTGCCTATTTTGTGAAAGGGCTGTTTGATTTTTTTATTATTTAATTTTTTCTGTTCTTTGTAAGTTCTAGATGTTAGATCTCTGTCTGTGTTATAGCTTGCAAAGATTATCTCCCAGTCTGATGGTGGTCTATTGACTCTGTGTGTGGTATGTTTGTCTGTACAGAAGCTTTTTAGCTTGATGAGATCCCATTAGTTAAATAATTGTTGCAATTCCTGGGGTACTGGAAGCTTATTCAGGAAGTTTTCCCCTAATCCTATCTTATGGAGAATTCCCCCTATTTTTTCTTACAAGGTCTTTTGCCATTCCAAATAAATTTTGAGATTATTTTTTTCTATGTCTGCAAAGAATGAAGCTGGATTTTTATTGGTATTGCATTGAATCTGTATATTGCTTTTGGAAGAATTGCCATTTTTACAATATTAATTCTACTTATCCAGGAGCATGGAAGATCCATCTTTTCATGTCCTCCTCAATTTCCTTTTTGATTTCTTCAATGATCCATTCATTGTTTAATAGCGTATTGTTCAATCTCCAATAGTCAGTGTATTTTCTGTTGTTTCTGCCACTGTTAGTTTCTGGTTTTGACACCATGTGGTACAATATGATGCAGGGGGCTACATCAATCTTCTTGAATTTATTGAGGAATGTTTTATGGCCTAATATGTAGTCTATTTTGGAGAAGGTTCCAAGGGCTGCTGGGAAGAATGTATATTCTGTAGACTTGGGATGGAATGTTCTATAGACATCTGTTAGGTCTAGTTGATTGATGGTGTTGTTAAGATCTGTTATTTCCCTCTGATTTTCTGTTTGAATGCTCTGTCTACAGAGAATAGTAGTATATTAACATCTCCTGTGATCGAATTGGAATTTTTTTCTGTTTTGTTTTTGAGTAAGTTTTGCTTTATGAAATGTGGTGTACCTATATTTGGTGCATACATATTTATGATAGTGATATCCTCTTGTTGGATTGATCCTTCGATGTGTAAGAAATGTCCTTAATTGATCTTTTTAATTACTTTCAGTTTAAAGTCTATTTTGTCAGATATAAAGGTAGCCACATCTGCTTGCTTTTTATTTCTGTTTGCTTGAAAGATCATTTTCTAACCTATCACCCTGAAGAGATTTCTGTCTTTAGAGTTGACATGAATTTCTTGAAGGCGGCAGATAAAAGGGTCCATTTTTCTGATTCACCCTGTTAACCTGTGTCTTTTTATGGGACAGTTAGTCCATTAATATTCAAAGTTATAACTGGGAGGTTTGCTTTGAGCCCTGCCATGGTGGAGGGCTTATGGGGGTTGATGCCTCATATGTTATTATGAGCACACTCGCTTTGGTCATTGTTCTCATCCTCTATTGGGATCTTGAGGTTGGTTGTTTGACTCTTTTTATGGAATATCTCCTGAAATATCTTCTATAAATTTGGCTTTTGTTCATTTAATTGTAGAGCTGACTTTTATCATGGAATATTTTCCTTTCTCCATCAATTATGTGGGATACTTTTGCCGGGTACAGTAGTTTGCCCTGAAGAACATTGTTCCAGGCCTTTCTGACCTTCATGCTTTCACATGGGAAGTCTGAGGTGACTCTGATGGGGTTGCCTTTATATGTGATGTGTTATTTCTCTCTGCTTTTAGCACTCTCTCTTTGCTTTCTATATTTAGCATTTTTATTAAGATATGTCTTAGAGAGTTCTTTCTTTGGGCCTGTCTGTTTGGAGTTCTGTGGGCCTCTTGTATCCAGACTGGATTCTCTCTTGCAAGAATGGGAAATTTTTCTTCAGTAATTTTCTTGAATATTTTCTCTATGCCTTTGGCCTGGATTTCTTCCCCTTCTGGTATCATCATGATCCTGATGTTTGGTCTCTTTAGGGTGTCCCACAATTCCCTCATATTCTGTTCACATTATGTTTTGAATTTATCAAAGTTTTTGGATTCCCTATTCATTTCTTCTGTCTTGTCTTTGAGATCTGACATTCTGTCCTTCAGGTTATTAACTCTAGGATTGAAGAATTCTAAAGAGGCTTTTAATAACTCTATTCAATTTTTGTTTTCTGTTTTGTTTTTCTTCATAGTCTCTTTTTCTTTGAAGAGTTCCAGTTTCCAGTTTAGCTTTGTTTTTCTTAATGTTTCCTGGAATTCACTCTTGCATTTGTTTATGTCCTCATTGAATTTAATCAGCTGATTATTGAGCTCCTCCTATTATTGGCTTAGCCTCAATTTGCTTATTCCTTTTTGGAGGTCACTCTGATTTTTTCCTCAATTAAGTCTGATGGCGAAGCTCATGTTATTGAGTTCCACTTCATTTATGTGTTGTTTTCTGCTCAGCCAGTATCTTGGTCAGAGTCTCATTGCAGTTATATCCTGAGGTTATTTTTCTCTCATTTGGGATTGTAATTCCCTATCTTTTCAGTGGCAACTTCCAATGTGAGATTAGGGGGACTTTGTGGGGGACTTTCAGCTTGATGTGCCATGTTTTTTTTTTTCTGTTGTTTGTTTTTTATTTTTAGCATTGGGATCGTCCCATTTCTGGAAAGTCTAATTTTCTTAATGAGGGAGCTAATATAGGCTGCATTCCTGGGTGGAAGCTTCTCTGCCCTCAGCTAGCTGGGTCCCCAGGCAAAAGACTTTCTGCCCTCAGAGCTGGCTTCCTGGTGCAAGGTTCCTGGCCCTCAGCAAGCTGCATTCAATTCTTTTATGAGACAGTCTCTCACTGTAGCCCAAGCTGGTCTCAAACTTCTGTAGATACACGTCTCTTACTCTAGTGGTTTGATGCAGGTGTCTCCCATAAACTTAATGTGTTCTGAATGCCTGATGCCCAGCTGATGATAGTTTGGTTTGGAACCTTGTTAGAGGTGTGTTGATGGGGACGGGATTATGGTGGTTATAGCCAGCTTCCTCTTGTCAGCTTTTGGCACACCTTCCTGACACTGTTTGCAGTGCTGTGGAGGAGGTGATGACCACCCTCTGCTCATGCTGTCATTTTCCCTACCATCATGGAGCTGTCCCTCCCCTCAAGTCTGTAAGCCAAAATAAACCTATTCTGCCACAAGCTGCTTTTGGTTGGGTTCTTTTCTGTGCATCAATGAGAAAGCTGGCTACAATTTTGGTACCAGAGAGTGGGATTGTTCCTTGCTGCTTAGAACCCTGATTCTGTGGCTTTAACCTTTTGGAACTAATTTATAGGAGGAATGTAGAAGGATTTGAAATGTAGGCCTAAGAGACACTTTGCAGTGCAGCTTGGTGGACTATTTTGGTCAGAGTTGGAAAGACCCGAATGCAGTAAGAACTATGTACTATGAGGTTTGGCTTATGAGGGTGAGAAAGAACTTTGTTGGGACTGGTCTGGAGGCAGTGAGAGGCTATGTTCTGCCTGCCTGTATCCTGAGAACTTGTGTAGCATTGCATTGTATAAAAGTAGACTGGTATGAGCAGATGGATATAGCACAGAAGGAAAGGAAATCTTTGGGCTGAAAGGGCTGGCTGTTCAGCTGCAGTTGTTTGAGAGATTACAATCATTGAGATTGGGCCAAGTGATCTGCATTGGGGCAGCAGGAAGAATTCAGACTCTTTTTAAGTAAGGGTCCTGAAATGTTGTTTTCCTGCTCTTCAAAGTTGGTTTTGTTACCCCCTGGATAAACAAGTTGGTAGCCCACCTGGTTCTATGGAGTATCAAAAATGCAGCAAGAGGGTCATTAGATTTTCAGCATGGTTTTGTTTTTTGGAAATGGCCATGGGCAGTGTGAAGCAGATCTGTTGGATTACCTGTGTAGAGTCCTGATGGTGCCATGAGGATGAACCATGGGCTGCATTGGAGACCCAGTGGAGATGCCAGGAGTATGGGGTGACTTCTAAGGAGAGCTGCCAGCACTGTATGAAGTTATCTGGGACTGTGAGTAGCCTTGCTCAAGGGGTGGAATGGAATTGGAACTCCAGACACTGGTTAGAATTGTTGAACCTAGAGTTTATAGAGTTTGATGTTGCTTTAAATCTTACATTGGTTCAATCTGTTTTTGCTATGCCCAGTACCATCTTTTGCAGTGTGAATTTGTTCTGTGCCATTCTGAGTGTTGTTTTGTTTCCTTTTTTATTATGGCCCAGTTGAAACACTATGGATTATGGGGATGTTTAAATATCATTATGATGGATAAAAACTATGGGAACTTTTTAAAGTTAGACTTAATACATTACATTTTACATCACGTATGGTTATCAGTTTATGGGGGACCCAGGGCAGATTTTAGGGGTTTAATTCAGGTGTCCCCCATAAACTTAGTGTGTTATGAATGCTTGATCCCCAGCTGATGGAGTTTTGGAATTGGAACCTTGCTGGAGGTGTGTTGTTGGGGGTGGGTTTATGAGGGGGTTATAGCCAGCTTCCCCCTGCCAGTTTTTGGTATACCTTCCTGCCACTGTGGTGGAAGTGATGTCCATCCTCTGCTCATGCCGACATTTTTCCTGCCATGTTGGAGTTTCCCCTCAAGTCTTTAAGCCAAAATAAAATCATTCCTCCAAAAGCTGCCTTTTGGTTGGGTTCTTTGTTGCAGCAACGAGAAAGCTGATTATAACACGTATGAGCATGTACCATATTTGTAGAGAACTGACAAACATGCTTCCAATATTTTAAATCATCTCCAGGCTTTTTCTAGTCCCTTGTGCAAGGTCTACACATGACTATTCATTTGAATTCAGTATGGTATTTGGTATGGAATAAATTTTGGCTTCTTTTTTGGTATGTACTGAAAAAGTTTTTGAAAATATTTTTAATCAGTGATTGGCTGAATCCATAAATGTGACTTATAGTTACCTATAGCTAACTCATGGATACTGAGAGTCAAGCCAAGAAGCAGGGATGAAGTGTGGACTAGGTACTGTTTATACAACAGAAGAGCATGCATTTTAAAGCAGTTCATAGTGGAACTACCATGAAAAGCAAGGAAGCAATGAACATAGAAGTCAGCAGCCATTGCCTCTTTGGACAAAATAGGCTTTTAGGTCTTGGTCTTGCCAGACAAAACATGCTCTGGCTAGATTATAAATGGTCTACTAATGTTAGAAATGATATGCGTTAGGAAAGTGGAAACCAGTTTATTTCCAGCAAGAGTTACCCTTCACTAACTTGTGATGACTGAAAGATGGAGTTCAAGGAAACCACCGTGGCTCTTGAGTTACCATCAGTGATGATCAGTGGTTGGAGTTTTGGAATCGATGTAGAAAAGCTCTACGCCCATCACTCACCAGTCTTGAGGTGGGGGGGGGCAGTTCTGGGAGCATGCAATTGCCATATCAGAATCCTGTCATAAAACAAATGAACACTGATCCTCCTCTATGTTCCATGGGGTGACATCTGGATACTTAAGTTTAGGGCAGTTCACAGGTGGAACCATAACAAAAAGCAAGGGAGTGATGAGCACAAGTCAGGATGGCCAGTGCCTCATGGGAAATAAAATGAAAACATTCCATGTACCTAATGTGTCAGTCATGGCTTTAGCCTAGCCTACCCGAGACATACTCTACATAGTTGGACAAAATCATATCACATACAGCCTAGTGTGCAACAAAATGGTGACACCTCATGTAATTTTTGGAATCTTGTATTGAAAGTGATCAAATGCATAGTATGGGGTTTCTATGCTTTGGTATCATCGTAAAGTCAAAAACATCATTTAGGTTGAATCGTCATCAGCTGGGACCTGATTTCTGCCTCTCCACTCTCCAATCTCCCACGAGTGTCTCTCACTCTTGTAGTTGAACTTGTACATATAGTTCCAAAGTCTCCAGCCCTTTTGCTGCGGGGGAGAGCATAAGATAATGAGAAGGTTAAGGGCCTGTGGGGAATTAGAACAGAGGTTTTCTGAGATGAGTGCTGTAATGCCTCATTAGTTTTATGTGGTCATCATGATTTAAGCTGTGTGTGAAGCCATGTATAGCCACATAAGAAGCCTAAATTCCAGTCTTGATAATCTTAAAGGCCCCATCTCTGGCGTTCTATGATGCTATTTGATGATAAGATCAGTCACTATAACAGGCTCATTGGGTAAAAAAAAAAAAGAAAATAAATTTGAGAGTTTCCTGCCTCCATGCTACTGCTGGGCTCTGGGAATCTATCTCAAATAGTATCACATGCTCTGCCCCTCCAGGTTTGACAGACCTTTTACCTAGAGTCCCAAATTTGCTACATTTTCTTACATCATGTATAACAGCCTCACTTGTGTACTAGAAGCACAGGGGTTATAAGTGTGTGGAAAATTATTAACTTTTATAATAATGTTAATTATTATTAATATTATTTAATATTAAATTATTTTGCATTATGTAATAAAATAACCAAGACCCAATAACTTTATAAATAAAAAAAAAAACTGTTTAGCTAACAGTTCAAGAGGTCCCAGGATAAGGGGCTACCTCTGGTATTGGCCTTCTTGCTTGAACAGTCCTGATGTGGTTCAGGACATCACATGGCAAGGGACAAAGACAGTGTGCAGACATGTGTATCCTGGACTTTTTCTTCTTAAAAAGAGATTGATAATTTAGTTATGGGGCTCTTCCCTGAAAACGTCATTTCAAATCCCTTCCCAAAGACCTCCAAATCCAAACTTCATAGCTGGATTCAGTTTCCCTCTCTTAAGACCTCCCCACCAATGAAAATGAAATTTCAATATGTGAGCCACTGGAGGACACACTCCAACAATCCCGAACCATGCCACTAAAAAACAGAACTCTTTCCACCAGACACTGCTGAGCTCTTGGGGTCCTCAGAATCAAAAATACATGAAGAAGATGAGGGTAAACAAATCCAAACAAACAAGCTAAACAATGGGACTATCTTTATTATCTGAATTGCATAGTAAATCAACTGTGCATGCTTTAAAACAGAGCAGCCCAGCCCACTTGAAACTACCCTCCTGCACAGGATTTCAAGCTGCTTTACCATGAGAAGGGACCAGGTACCAAAGAGCTACCTGGGCTTCCAAAGAACCATGACCTGGCCAAGCAGAAGCAAGAGAGCTGCAGGGATTTCGCCATCTGAAAAGAAAATGTTGAAAGGAGCAGAGTTTTCAGTGGGACTTGATAGGTCAGGAGCAGTGTCAAGAGCGAAGGGAAGGACAAAGAAGTCAGAGGCCAATGCTTTGTGCCCAAATCTGAGATGAATGACACTCACCAGGAGCAAAACCAGAGACAGTGCACTGGGAGCTGAGATGCCCAGCATGGGCATTACTGCGGCTACAGAAAGCCGTACACTAGAAAAATAACTTAAAAGCTATACATTATAAATATTTTGTCTTTAAAAATTAACTAGCGTTGGTTAAAAAGGTTCACAGTTACTCTGAAGAGAGCGGTATATATCTCTATTGCACAGTAGTGGGAAGGTCTGCTCTGATCCCCATGTGTAAACAGGATTCTCTCTCCTCAGGTGACTTCAGGACACAGAGAAACAGTATTTGCTGTGAGCAAAAGCACTTGGGTACAAGGCACATTGAAGCTGTCAAGCTCTGCTGGGAGTGTGGGGCACATGAAGTACCCACTACTTTTCCCACATGGCATTCCCACAGTTGGGACAGGTCTTGAATCAGGCTGGAGATGATGGCCTTGTCAAAGTTTCTTCTCATTCCACAGTGACAGACTTGGCCAGATTTCTGGGGAAGTCAACCTAAAAGGAGAAAAAAGAGTTGCTTAGGACCCCACAGACCCCACAGTTTGTAGCAACCTGCTGTGTCTTAATGACTCTTATCAGAGTATTTAATCTCATGAGACAGGCATACAACTATGGGGCCTGTTACTCCTCTGTGCTACCTTCCTGCAGCCTTTAGACTTACGTCATAGCCTCGAAGAACCGCCAGGTGGAAGGACAGGAGCTGGAGCGGGATCACACTCAGGATGCCCTGCAGGCAGTCCACTGTGGGGGGCAGCTCAATGGTTTTGTAAGCAAACTTGGAACTTTCAGTGTCATCCCTGGAGCAGAGTATAATCGGGCGACCCTGCAGCAAGGCAATACACTGGTAAAATCACCATTTCTGAAAGAAGCCCTTGCACTCAGCAGTTGTGGGCTCTCCTGCAACCAGCATTACTGTGGTAAGAACAGGAATCTTTTGCTTTTACTAGGATTAAGGTGAGGTCAGGCGTGTGATGCATGTAAGGGACTGTGTGTTTCCTGGCATATTTTTCCCCTTCCCGATAAAGTTACTGTCACGCTGCCCCATCATTCAGCACCCATTCGTTAAGTGTGGTTTCACAGTGCTTTGCAAAGGGCTAGGCAAACCCACTCCTAACTTCAATGGGCTCGAAATCTAGTGACAGAAAACAAAATCATAAATAAAGATGAATTTTAGGTAAATGTAACAGGGGCAATAAAGTGGGGTGATGTGATTGAGATTGGTGAGGTTGGGAAAGACCTCTCAAAAAAGATCTTTGGGTTGGGCCCCCAGACAGTTGGAAGAGCTGAGGTAAAGCCTGAGAGGCAGGAACAAGGTTGGCATGAGTGGGTTTCAGAAGGAAAGGTGGAGTGGTTGGACTTCAATGGGATGGGAGAAAGGGGCCAGATAATGCAGGCTGGGGGCTCCCTGTAGTTTGACTGGAAGTCGAAGGAATTGTGTTTTACACCATCTCTCTGATCACATGTGCGGTGGCTTCAGCCCCTCTGGTCTCTAAGTCCAGGACCCAGGACAGCTTGTCAAGCCGGTCACTGAACCTCACTAAGGAGTTGGTATAGGGCATGGCCACAGGCTGGCCAGTCCCTTGCCAGTTTCAAGGAGGCCTGGAGAGAGTGTGGCCATATCTACTCATAGCAGCATGCCCATAACTAGTGCTGGTGTAAGGGAAGACTGGGAAATAGCTAATAGAAGAAAACACTACTGAGGGAATATGACTTAAATTTGGAAGAACCGTGAGGTCTATCTATGAACGCAAGTTTTGGACAAGCTAAAAGCTTTAGGCTGGTCCTTTATTTATGTCTATGGGGGTTTTCCGTACTTCCCAGAAACCATTGTAAACCAAATGCATCTTGTGACTTAACTTGCACTGCCATTTGGGCTGTGAATTCTGCAAGCCTTGGTAAAGAAAGGAAGCTAGGGGAGGAGGTGAGAAGAGACATCTCTGTAGTAAACTATAAAAACCCCTGACAACTGGGCTTCAGGGCCAATGCCTAATCTACGCTAAATTCAAAATGGTAATAGATGAAACTCTACTGTCCTCTTGCTGTCATGGCTTTGTCTCTGTCACTGGGAATTTCTATAACACTGGCAGGTGGTGAGTGAGGTAGTTGATATGGAAAAGAGCTGGGGCCCAAGGAGAGCCCTTACCTGGCGAGCCGTGACCTGCTGTAGGGCATTCTGGCATTTGGCAAAGCAAGGGTCCTTCATGATGACCATGATGACTGGCATCTGCTTGTCAATGAGGGCCAGGGGCCCATGCTTCAGCTCACCAGCCAGGATGCCTTCAGAATGCATGTAGGTTATTTCCTTAATTTTCTGTGGAAACACAGATAGTGGGCTGTAGCTGATGGATGGGCCAGCAGCAGGGAGGGTAAGTCTGAGGTCAGGGCAGAAGTCCAGGGCATGCACAAAGCCTATCTGGCAGCCTTGTTGTCCCTTAGGCAGCCCCTAGGCAGAACAGCACACGCCTCTCCAGTTTCCTGCATGGCCTTCTCTCCCTTCTCAGGCAGCTATGTAGCTTGTCGTAGTTGCCATTCATAATGGGAGCATTGTGTTCTGCTTGGATATGCCCTTATTTCATTAGCTGATTAATCATGCTCCCAATTTTAGACCCTTAACGACTTCCATAAAGTTGCTTCAACTGACTGACCTAATAAATCCCACATCCTACTTGAAATTACTTGAAATTTTTTATTCTATTCAGAAAGATCCGTTTTACTCAGTTCCCATTAAATCCACTGCATTGGTGAGGCTGTTGAAGAGAACATCTCTCCACACATCTAGAGCAAGTGATTCAGGTCAGGGTAACACTGCAAGGAGTGAGGATCCTTCCTGGAACCCACAGACAGCTGGAGTGACCACACAGAGGCCATTGACTTGTCCCAGCAGCTGCTTAAACACTTCTTTCTTTCCCCACAGACTAACTAGGAAATACAGTTGAATGTGCACCTTTCACCAGCACATTTAGCCACTGCAGCTGACGCCCTGCCAGGCAGCAGAACTATCAGGGACCCACACAAACCTCGTCTTTTCTGTGCCTCTGAGAAGCAGGGATGCTGGCTGGGTGTTTGTGTCCTCGGGCAGAAATAAGAATCCTGTACTGAGTTCTAATATTAGGGACTGACCGAGATTTGGTGACATACACATTTGACCTCTGTTCCTTTTCTTGGCATACAATTCCTAAAATCCTTAGGATGTTCAGAGTGATTGAGTGATGCCTGGAATCTCCTAGGTAGCTTCCTTTATACTGAATGTTGGGGAAAGAAACCTCCATAAGATGTATGTGCTAGGAGCTGGCACTCATTGAGCTTGGTTGACATGCAAGACCACTTCTAAAACTCTCTGAATGTCTCTTGTGAGCCGCTTGTCTTCAATGGGGGAGGTGAGGAGGGAAAAGAACTTCCCACCCTAGAGGAAGAAGGCCAAGTGGACAGTTCTTGGGACCCTTGTCATGTGTGTGCGTCTTCAAGTCCTTCCTCCTTCAAGCTCCATGCCTTAGCCTCCTGCAGAGTCTTCGAAGCCCGCACTCTTGCTGCCTGGAGGAGGAGGATGCAGAGGGGGACTCACCAAGGCTCCTTCCAGGCATGTGGCGTAGTTATAGCCCCGTCCCATCACCAGGAGTGACCTGTGTGTGTAGAGCTCCAAGGCCAGGTCGTGAATCCTTTCATCCAGCAACAACACTTCTTTGATCAGCCCTATGCCACTCACAGGGAAGAGGGAACGCTAGTTACCATGATTTCCAAAAGGTATTTATAAGGAAAGTTACAGAAAATGGAGCCAAGATTTTGAAATTCATACCACTAAGGACATTTTGCTTCCTTGCATTAGTTTAGAAAGACTTTAAATTTAAATTATGGGACATAACTTGGGCTAATGCCTAGAGATTTGTTGGGATGGCAATTCCTCTTTGTGTGACTGTGTTTGTAGGCACCTATAAGGCAGGTAGGAAACTTGTATTCCAAGTTCTGTTGTACAGAAAGGCAATTGAGGCTCAGAGAGATGAAATCACCCTGTGGCCAGGTACAGATTAACGTCAAATTAACTCCCCAGTTCCCTGCCACAGGCTGGGTCTCAAGGCAAAGCCAGTGTAAGTGAGATCCATAGTGGCCAAACTTTCTGGCCTCAGGACTCTTTATACTCTTAAAAATTCTTTTGAATCTTCAAGAGCAATTGTTTTTGAGGGTTATATCTTAACATTTACTAGATTAGCAGATAACACTAATTAAAAACTTAAAATAATTATTAACTCATTTGCAAATAGCAATAATAAATCCATAATGTTTTTGCATTTTCTGGAAAAATGTGTGAGAATGGCATTGTCTAACATTTTAATGTATGTTTTTAATGTCTAACTTTAACAAAACAGTTGATTCTCAAATCTGCTTCTGCATTCAACTTTTAATTTTTTTTTGTTATAGAGGTGTAACCTAGCCTTACAGAGATTTATGGTTAAAAAGGGGAGGAATAAATTACTTTTTCAAATAAAGATCTTCTTCTTTGATACTACACTATATCAAGTAGGAGAAGCAATAGCTTTTTAAAACAGCAATGATAAATATGGAATTTAAGAGGCTGGAGAGATGGCTCATTGGTTAAGGAGCTTGCCTGCAAAGCCTAATGACCTGGGTTCAATTCCCCAGTACCCATGGAAAACTAGATGCAAGCATCTGGAATATGTTTGCCCTGGAGTGCCCATTCTCTCTCTCCCTCTCTCCCTCTCAGTCTCTCTTTCTCTCTCTCTCTGCACTCTGAAAATAAATAAATAAGTAAATAAACAAAAGAACATTGAATCTGAAACATTGATAAAGTTCGTTACATTAAAATGTGCCTGTGAACATGGCACATGCCTTTAATCCCAGCACTTGGGAGGCAGAGGTAGGAGGACTTCCATGCTTTGCATATTAAATGGCTCTATTGTCTTTGCATAATGTTGTAACATACATAGGTCTCAAAGCTATGCAAGTATTCCTAAAAGTGGAAACATTTCATTACAAAGTATACTTTGTCATTCACAGTTGTTAAAATCATTACTACCTTAGTAGAAAAGTCTTGAATTTAGGGAAGTGGACAATTTTTCCAAAATTCTTAAGTTTTGATGGAAAACTTGACCTTTATTGTTGGCAAGGAGTACTATGGGTTGTTTCTCTTAAAGGGACTTTGTTCATTTTCGAGTAAACATCTGCCACTAAGTAAGATTCTGTTTGCTACTTGGAGGCTGAGGAAGTCAGTCCAGGGAGGAGGGAGAGAATGAGGTCAGAGGCAAGAGGTCCAGTGTGCAGGGCTCCTGCCTAAGGAGTTTGGATTTTCACCTAGGACCTGCAGGACCTGGTGGGAGGGTGTGATTTATCATTAGGCAGCAAGATGGAAGAGAAGGCTGAAGCAGCATGACCAAAAGGTTGTTGGATTTCAAGCATAAAGTTGAGTTCTGGAGCATACCAGGTAAAGATTTCAGGCCCCGAATTATCTCTTGCCTCCTGCTTTGTACTGAAATTCGGTCTTCAGACATCATCAAACCAAACATCACCAGAGAGACGAACTGGCTGGTGTAAGCCTGTGGCAAAGTAAGAATCCACAAAGACAAAAGAACTATCTCAGAGGTGTTCGAAAAGCCGAAGAACCCTATGGACAAAGCCAGAGAAAAGAATGGAGAAAGTGAAAGAGAGGGGGAGAAAGAGAGAGGGGAGCCAGCCGGGTGCCACCATCAGAAGGGTAAATAACTGGGCCCCGCCTCCAGGTCCATGCGCCTGCCAGGCTTTCCCCAGAGGAGCACAAGTAGTTTCTACCTTGGTACTGGCTACACCGATCTCTGGCCCTGCATTGATGTGGATCCCACAGGCGGTCTCACGGGAGATGGAGCTGCCCACGGTGTTGGTGACGCCCACTGTCAGCGCTCCCCGGTCCTTACAGTAGCGCAGCGCCAGGAGAGTGTCTGCAGTCTCTCCTGCCACACAGGGATGCGGTCGCTGAGCTGCAGCAAGTGTAGGGCTCCACCTTCTCTTCCCCCAACTTCCTAACATTCATACTCCCCCCAATCTCCTCCATGGAAGCCGAGCCCAAGACCCAGCCAGCCTACACAAAAGAAAATGCAGGCTTAGCATTTCTTCTGTGGTTTTCTCCTGGCTACTCATGTGGCGTCCACTTTTCGTGCACTGTTTCAGTAAGCCCTCATGACGACTCCATGCAGGCCACCCTCTTCATTTCCCCTTAGGTAGACTCATCATCTCTGCTAATGGTTGGCTCCAGATGCCCACTTCTAGGGCTCCAGGCTGTCTCGCAGAATGACAGAGAATGAATTTTAACATATGTAACATTTAAAAAGCAAGACTGTCCCTATAGTGTTTCTTAAACAGAACTTGTTTGAAAGGAAAGGCTTCTTGCAGCCAGCTTTTTCTAACACGGCTACATAAAGAATGAATTAAACTAGCACAAACTCCTTGTTTGTAAATTTTAAAGAACTCAACTAAACTAAACATGAGCCAGACCATAAAATCTAAGTCCTCGAGTCTCTGGATTGTTCCAGACACATGGCAACTGTTCTTGCTTTTTATGCAGTGCAAATTGGTGTTACCCAGATGGCCTGATTCCCCTTGGCCTTTTCTCTTTAGGGTTTAAGTCAGCACCACTGGGGGGGGTTCAGGAGGAGGAGGAAGGTGACACTCTTGTAGCCCCACTTTGATAGTTTGGGGCTTTAAAAGTCTCAATAAAGAGCGGAAGTCTGCTGTATGAGACCCAGGGGCTGTCACTGTGCTGCTTTCACATGAGGTCTCTCTGCTTCCCTGCTAATGAAATGGGATATTTTCAGGTTTCGATGGGATGTTCAACCCAAAGGTCTCCATGGCAACAAGGTGGCAATACTAATTTGTCTTAGCTTGCCTGGGCATTGAAAATTAAAAATGGAGGACATGGGGTGATCTGGCTGCGCCACTGTCACCCCACTGATCGCCAGAATTGATTCGGCTGATCTGCCTGGCTAGGTGGGTGCCTCCTTCCTCCCTCACCGCTCCATGTATGTTCCTCCTGAAGCTGCACACTCAGTCAAAGACGACGACCTTCCCTGAATAGAGGAGGATGGGTTTTTGGTCAAGGGTATACGAGTATCTGCGCTCCCTGCTAGGCCCTCCAAACAAGCTCTCGAAAATCAAAAATGGAGGCATATTAAAATCGCCTGTAGAATTAAGAGCATCACTGTCAGTGATTATTTTTACCACATTCTGACGTATTTATGGACAGGATGTTTGGGATTGGGATTATCTTCCAAACAAGCTGCAGGAAAGGAGAGGTGATTGCAGACATGGCAGACCCAAAACTGGCTAAGTTGGTAATTTCTGAGGCTAGAGGATTCATTGTATAAATGTATCACATCTACTTTTATAAATGTTTGGAATTCTCCATAATTAAAACATCCCCCAAATCCTCCTAAAGCTCCATAGGACCCCGAGGAAATGACCATGGATCCCCTACCTGACCCACAGCACAAGAGCAGGGCAGGGCTCCCTCAGCTGGGAAGATGCCCTGTCCTCACCAGAGCAGGGATTCTCCATGCTGCCCTCTGCCCAACAGCACAGACATTGCACCAGCAGGTTCCTAGGGCTTAGGCACAGCCCCACTGACTACAGAGACACGACTCTAGCAGAATTCGGAGGGAGATTCTTCTTCTCTCTTTACATTAAGCCCAGGAAACATTTATGAGCATCTTAGCAAGTGTTTCTTGGAAGTGCTGGCTGACTTTCAGCTCTCCCCACAATGTGGCAGTAATCAGCACTTCTCATGACCTTTATGAATGAAAGCGTGTGCACAGCTGACAGGTGCACAGGGGGTGATGGTGGCGTGGGCAGAGAGCAGAGATCCTGGAGATGAGCCAGTGGAAGCGGCCCTAGAGTCTGCATCCCTTACCTGACTGACTTATGAAAAAGCAGACATCATCTCGGAACACAGGTGTGTTCCTATCCAGAAAATCGCTGGCGAGTTCAACCATCACAGGTAACTCAGTCAGTTCCTCCAAAACTTGCCGTGTCTGAGGCCAGAGAGAAGGGAGACTGAGGTAAGTTATGAGCCCACAGGGACCACTTAGGGCAGCTGAGCTCTAAGGATAGTTTGTGACATGGCACCTCACTGTCCGGTGGCGTGGGAACTTCAGTGGCTCACAGGCCACCTTGCAGAAGAGCCGAGTAAGTACAAGGGCTTTGCCAAACTCAGAGGCCAGTTCATGATAACCCTGGAGCCCAGTGTCTCATCCTGGGCTGCTGTTGTTTCCAGCCCTGGCAAAGATTCAGTGTGGTGCACTTACAGCCACGGCGGCGTGGTAGCTGGTTCCACAGCCGATGACGATGAGCCTTCGGCATCGTCGAATCTCCTTCAGATGGTCCTTCAAGCCGCCCAGGAGCACTGCAGAGCACATGGCAGGGCATTGCTGCTGACTCTACAGGTGTCTACATGCAGAGGATGGGGCTTTCCACTGAGGATTGCGGTTACCTGTGTTGGTCTCAAAATTCACCCGGCCTCTCATGGTATTGAAGACAGATTCTGGCTGTTCGAAGATCTCCTTCTGCATAAATGCACTGAAGTTACCTGGTCATATAAACAACAACGAAGTGCGTCATTTTAATTTGTTTTCCCACAGAACTCAACTTTGAACAAGGAAAAGACCCTATTAAAGGCCCAACCACTGTTGCATCCTGACTTTTTGCTATGATGTCATCATGCCGTAATGCTACCTGTAAAGCCCACCACAGATTCCAGAAGGTGTCTGCAGGCATTGTTCTGCCTGATGTGGTGGGAATGAGTCAGAAGGAAGTTGGTCAGATTTAATGACCATCTTAAATGACATGTTCGATGCTACAGCTTTGGGAATTTAGCATGGCTGGGTCCCCTTAGCCAGGCCAGGTTTAAGTAAAATGTTTTACTTCCAAAAAGCTACCTACATAGAGAAGTACAAATTAAGCAAGCCCAAAGAAATATGTAATTTCTTTTTAAATAAACACCCTCCTAGCTTCTAAACTAAAGAAAACATTTTCTAGGGCTGGAGAGATGCCTCAGGGGTTAAGGCACTTACCTCCAGTGCCTAAGGCCCCAGGTTCAATTCCCCAGGTCCCACATAAGCCAGACCCACAAGGTGGTGGCCCTGGTGCTCTCTCTCTTTCTCTCTCTCTCTCTCTCTCTGTATCTCTGTGCTTGAAAATGAATAAGTAAAATATTAAAAAAAGAAAACATTTTCTAGTAAGCACATGAATTTTCACAGCTCAGGTCTGAATGGGATGGAGGGATGATGTCAGACAGGATCTGACTGTGGGGCCTTCAGGCTTGCTTCTCACTGGATGATCTGGCCTGTGGCGTCCTATCTGCTGCACTCACTTCAACAGTGTGTCATGAAAGAAAGCAGGCTGCTGTCAGTGAGGGGTGAGGACACATAGGGGATCAGAGAAGGGTCCTCTCAAGGCTGTTGTTTCAGGGACTTGGTGGACAAGCAGTAGGTCTGAGTAAATAGCAGTGAGGCAGCCTGGTGGGGCAGGTGAGACATGACAGGCACAGGGCGAAATGTGCTGGTCCAGACTTTTGCTGGGGGAGGGCTTTTCGGGAACCAAAAAAAAAAAAAAAGACCACATATAACAAGAGTGGAGGCAGTATCACTGTATCTACTTATTAAGAGAAAGTGGTCCTCTACCCTCCTCACTGTAGACTTCCTGTTGAGAGGGCAAACAATGGCTGGAGGGTGGGAATGTATCCCAGGTAGTGAGGGAACAGTCTGGTGTCATATCAAGAAGATTCGGAATATAGACAGAGGTCCTTCTGGTGCTCCACCAAGTTCTCCGCAGTCTGCCACCATGGCCATAGTGATGGAGGGAGGGGAGCAGGGAGCATGAGCAGCCCCCTCCCCAGCACGAGAGCACAAGGACTTCCAGAGGACACCTGCCTTTCATGATTTGCTGCAGTTCCATCTGCAAGGTCTGGATGGCTCGGGAGGGGTCATCACTCGCTGAGCGCTTGACTCGGTGAATGGAGAGTTTCCCATCAGCCACTGCAGCGATGTCATCATCTTCCAGGAAGATGACCCGGTTGGTGTGCTCTATGATAGCGCTGGAAGGAGGGAAACGGACAGCACAAGTGTTGTCTAACTGTGAAAGGTACAGGTTACTGTTTCCCAAGATGAGATTTCTCAATGGCATCTTTGGAGTGACAGTGACGGGACAGTAAAACCACAGATTTACAGGTGGATCCTTCCTTTCTTCTTCACAACCCTCTCTCTCTCTCCCCAGATTTATTATTATCATTATTTTTAGTTTTTTGAGGTTGGGTTTCACTCTAGCACAGGCTGACCTGGAATTCACTATGCAGCAAGTGTGTTACTCCCAGAGCCACCTCCCCAGGCCCTGGCCCTGTCTTCTGCTAATGGTCACACTCTTAAGCAAAGGTCAGCGTGGTGTGAGAACAACTTGGGTCTGGAGACACTTGTCCCCGCTAGACAGATGCACTTGGAATCTTCCAGAGAATGGGGGCGGAGCAAGTACAGGCCAGCATGCTCAGATCTGCTAGGTTTTCCAGAGAAGGTAGAAATCCAAGTTTTTATGCAAATTTCATAATGTTGGCAAATAATTCAATTTTTTCCATGCAGGTCCAAACAGTGGATCAACAGAACTAATCTGTGTCCATCAGAGGTGTCCAGGACAATCACAGCATGTGAGGATTCCAGAAGGGCCACTAAGGGTGAACTCTGCCTTGGCTCTGACAACATGGCCCGAATGGAAGAGAGGGAGAGAAATAAGAAACAGTGGGTGTTCAGTGTAGCTTAGTGACAGAGTGCCTGCCTACCATGTGGAAGGTCTTGGGCTCAATCCCCAGTACCATAGGGGAGAAAAAGAAAGACGGTGCTTTGGTAGTTATTTTTTGGTTACATGATCCCAGGAAAGAAAGGAAAAGAGATCTAGTTACCTTGCATCAGAAGCAAAGAAAAATTCTACAGCCTTGTCACCCACAGCGTGGAGGCAGGTGGAGCTGTCCAGCCTCTTCACCCTGGCTTCACAGATGTTCCTCACATTCTCAATGTTGCCTAGCACACAAAGGAACACATTGCAAATCTCAGCAGACTGGTCCACTTGCCTAACACATGGTAAGGAACCAATTTCCCCTTTTATATGTGTGGGAGTTATTTGCAATTTTCAGCTATGGCTGTGTCAGCCAAATCATCCCAGAGCTCCCTAAATAGCACATTGCCACTGAAAGAACAGTTAAATGGCTGCAGTGGGAGGGAAACGCAAACAGTCTAAAGAAACCCAAATCAGGGCATGGCTGTCATTCTCCCCAACCAGCTGCCTGCTGTTCTGTGTGTCTTTGAGTGCCCGAAAATACCCACAATGAAAAACTTTTAAAAAGATGGAGCCAAGTCAAGAGCTCATGTGCCCGCTGGGTCCAAGTCAGAGCATGGTGCGCATGCCTCAGAGAGCAGATGTCTAATAGCTGCAAAGTTCAAGGCCCTCTTGGAAAACTTACATGTCCTGTATAAGATGGGTATCTGCTCTGTGGAGAGCTTGTATTTGCTCCGCACTCCAATGAGCAGTGGGCTGCCTCTCCTGTAGGGAGAAGAAGATATTAGGTCAGCCATCACCTAGGAGACCCCAGGGCCCATATCCTCTTAGTATCTCAGGCGAGATAGCCAAATCCAGCCCTCAGAGCTAAGCATGGGCACTTTGATTGTGGGAACATGTTCTCTGACTTGGAGCAGTCATCACCACTTAACAGTATGACTGGAAATATGTCCTGCCCCATGCACTCCTCCTGTTCTCTGAATCCACATGACCAACTCACAGAGGTAGATCATGGGCTGAGTGATTGATACTGCAGTGAGCACCAGTGGGAGTGCTTAATACCCTGATCTGCCTGAGGATTCTCTTTGTGTCCCCTTTTGCCCAGCTCACAGCTTCTCTAGCTTTCGTGGGCACCAAATGAGCTGACTTGTGTATACAGTAGGCAGCTGCAGTTGTAACCGTCAACTGAAAATGCAGATCAAAAATACTCAGGAAAGCTGAACCTTGTAGTGCAAACCTGTAGTCTCAAGAACTGCTTGGGCTGCAAAGCAAGTTGAAAGCCAGCCTGGGCAACTTAGTGAAATGAGGAAGGGCTTTGGGTCTAGCTCAGAGATACAGTTGGGTTCAATCCCAGTACCACACTGTACACACACACACACACACACACACACACACACGAGCATGTGCACACACAAAGAAAGGTACAAGAAATTGCATTTATACCAGATCTGTAAAGATTTTCCCTCTTGCTATTATTTCCTGAGCAGTATAGTATAAAAGCTATTTACAAGGTGTTTCTGTTGTGCTAGACATTCTAATAATCTAGAGATGATGGGAGGGTATGCAGAAGTTTATATGCAAATACTGCACCAGGCTACAAGGGACAAGGGACCCAAGCGCCTAAGGATTTGTGGGGTTTGGTTCTAATACTGAGAGAAGATAGTACTTTACTCTGTGGAGTATGGAGGGAAATTTCAAGGGTAAGTCTTATCACTGAGTGTGATGCTCCCTCACTGAAGATTTAGAATCTTCAATATGTATAAGTAGACTTTATAAAAAAAAAGAACAGTAATTTTCACACAGCAAAATCTTAGAAAATTAACCATGGACAACCCAATTCTACCAACAAGATCAGAACTGATAGCTGAAGTCCTGGCAGGGGATGCCAGGACTCCTCTAAAACATTAGCCAGGGCCCAGGTGAAACCACAGAGGAAGCGAAGAGATGAGCAAGACTGCTGCTCCCACAGCCAGCCTGACAACCTGCACCAGAACTATGGAGACAAACACCGAGGATACTTAAGACGTTCCAAAGCAGAAATCCAGAGGCTATTAAGAGCTCAACACGGGAGAAGATTTGAAACACACCCACCATAGCTCAGGAAACTTTGCAGAAGAGGAGAAGAGGGGGCAGGAAGAATTCGAGAGCCATGGTGGGGGATGTCCAGAGGCATTGCCCCTCCCCCACAACTGTCTGCTCTTTGCACAGCTCACAGGCCTCCATTCCATCCCCCCACTGAGGAGGGCTTCAGTGGAATGGGGTCAGGAAGGAGGGAAATGCTGATACCTACACATGAATTGTACATACAAATTTTCTACTAACTAAAAAAACAAATAAAAATCTTGGAAAATCACTACAGCTGATCAGAATGAGGGGCCCCTTCTCTTCTCAGGCCCTCTTCTCTGGTGTTCTTGTCTCAACTACCAGCCTGGATCTCCATGCATCCCGGCAGGAACTTTTAGGAAATAATTTTACAATATTTCTTTCTGGTTTACAACTGTTGAGTGAATGCATTTAAGCATTATTCTATTATTTTAATGGTATCTTCTCTTCAAAAATCTAATTCTTTGTTAATTCATATAAATTACAGCATGCAAATCAAATAAGCTTGGACTCCAGGTAGGTAAGGTTCCGATAAAGCAGTCTTCCTTCTTTTGTGCAGGGCACATTCAAGTCCCCAGTGTACTCCTAACACTGTAGATACGATGTTTTTGCATACATACATACCTAGGATAACATTTAATTTATAAATTAGTACAAAACAGACCAATAGCAACTAATGATAAACTAGAATATAACACCTTAATAAAAATCATTTAACACTTGTGGATTATTTCTGGAATTTTCCATTGAATATTTTTGGCCTTTGGCTGATTATGGTTAAAATCTTAGAAAGCCAACTATGGATATGTACTGTAGTTACTAAGGGTTGTTTGCTTTTCTCCTGCAACATGCCAACATACTAATAAGGAAACAGAATACTTTACTAAGATCACTCAAGAGCTGTTTTATGCACATTAATTAAACATCATGGGGTAATATTTTGCTTCAACTAATCTTTTGCTAACGTTGAGTACTGTACCACAAACCACCTCTTCAGTAGTCTGATGCCAGTCTGGCTATATGCATTTGGTCCATCAACCTTACTCAAATAGGTCCTGATTTCTCTGATAAGACTCCTTTTTGAACTTCTTAAAACCAAAGACAAAGTTTGTAGTACTGCAGAGTTTGTAGGGCTGCTAAGAGCACCTTGAACATTTTATGAGAGTGTTTTGTTGTGCCTAAAACTAATCAGAAACCTAGTTCTGAGTCTGTTGGGGAACTAGTTTAACTCATGTTTCTGATAGTGACAGTGGGAAAAGCATACGGTTATCTAGCTTTCTTAGCAAATGGCTCCCTCAAACCTTATTGCTGGAGAATGAACTCTGTGGTGTCTTACAACTTCATGGCACAGACATCCTAAAAATTGTCCTGGAGGTTACAGAGGTCAGTTTACAAAAGGCAACTTACAGAAATAAAGTTTTATTGCACTGCCTTCTGAGTCTATTTAAAATAGTAATATCAGGGCTGGAGAGATGGCTCAGCAGTTAAGACCCTTGCCTCCAGTGCCTAAGGCTCCTGGTTCAATTCCCCAGTACCCACATAAACCAGCCCCACAAGGTGGTGGTCCTGGTGCTCTCTCTCTCTCTCTCTCTCTCTCTCTCTCTCTCTCTCTCTCTCTCTCTCGTATTTCTCTCTCTCTGTATATCTCTGCTTGAAAACGAATAAATAAAATATAAAAAAAGTAATATCACATTATTTGACTTTAAAGTAAGCTTCTAAACTTTATCACTACAAACTGGTATTTTACAATTCTAAGATTTGATGAAGTTGCATTTCAAATAACAAATTAGTTGTAATCTCACAAAAAATAAAATGATAAATTTCTATTTTTATTGCTTGGATATTATGATAATCTTCCTGGGACAGCCTCCCTCTCTCTGCCATATTCTCCTTTGTGCCTTCTGCAGCCTGGGCCTGCCTGAATCTCCCCTCCTCACCAGTCTGTGCGCGGGGCATTATGCTGCTGCACCACTGGCTCCATGCTGTGCCCACAGCAGATGTCGATGAGCACACATGGAGACCACAAGCCCTGTGAAGGCCTCCACATTCCCTGGGTCACTGCAATTTCCCTGGGTGGCACAGGGGACGCTCAGGCTCTCTGGCCTCCAGCCTCATCACAGAGCACCACCATCTGCTGGCTTTCTCCATCCACTTGCACAAGTATACAGTTAAGGGTGGGGACCAAACTGGATGTTGCAAGATCTCCAGGAACTGGAACATAGTAAGTGTTGAACAAATACTAGTTTTCTGTCTGGCTCAGTGGATAACTGATCCGCTTGGATATAAAACTACAGGATGTCACAATCTGTTTCTGTGAAACTAAGCAGTGTGGGGACCTGGGAGAGGGCTCCAGCAGAGGGATGTGTGGACCCATCAGGACTTCCAGGTTGATTCCTGGGATGTACCTGCCACGAAGGAGATGAGGCATGAGCTCTGGGCCTTTGAGGACTTCTCAGTGCTGGAAGCAAATCAACACTCACTTTAGTTCTTCATTTCTTGTTCACAATTTTACATTTTTCTTAAAGGGGTTCTCTAAATAGTATAAGCTTCAGCACCCACAAGACTTGGATCTAACCCCTACTATTAACTTTTATTTTTTAAAATATGAATTATTGTCAACCTCTAAAAATCTGTAGATTTCATATAAAATTCAATTTTCTGGGATGGGAAGATGGTTCATCCCAGCACCCACTGACTGTGATGGCTGCATCTGTAATCCCAGCACTGGATGGCAGAGACGAGAAGATCCCTAGAACTAATTAGCTAGTCTACCTAAATCAGCTGAACTCCAGGTTCAGACCCTATTTCATAAAGTAAGGTGGAGAGCCATATAGGAAGACACCTGATATCAACTTCTGGTGGACACCTGCATGCACCTATATGTGTATGCACACCACACACAAATGCATGCAAAAAAATCCAACTTCTTGCTTTCCATTTTTTATTAAGCATGTTTGTGTATGTGCAGGTGCTATTCCGCAGGTATGCTTGCTGTCTGCCTTCTTTTGAGGCAAGGTCTCTCCTGGAGCTCAACAAGTAGGCTAGATGTGCTGGACAGTGAACTGCAAGGATTCACCTGTCTCTGTCTTCCAAATGCCATGGTTACAAGCATGTTGCACAATGCCTGGGTTTCATTTTATTTTATTATTTATTGATAGATTGATTAGAGAGAGAGAGAGAGAGAGAGAGAGAGAGAGAGAGAGAGAGAGAGAGAGAGCGCACACCAGGTCCTTAGCCTTTGTAAAAGAATTCTAGATGCATGTACTACCTTGTGCATCTGGTTTTGCGTGGTACTGGGGAATCAAACCCAGGTTCTTGGGCTTTGCAGGCAAGCACAATAACGGCTAAGCCATCTCTCCAGCCCAATGACTAGATTTTTAAGGTGAGATCTGGGTATCAAATCACATCACAAGGTAAGCATTTTACTAACTAAGCTGTCTCCATATCCTCAGAGTGTGGAAGTGTATGGGGTTCAACCACAGTTGGCCTTTAGACCCAACGATCACTTTGCAGTTCACAAGAGGCTCCAAAGCACCCTGGTGTTTCAAGCCAACTTATTTTAATCTATTTATTTGTTTGTTATTAGAAGTGAGAATGCATTCGCCTTACCTTGTGGCAACGGCTTCTCCCGGGTAGTGGATGCTCTTGAAAACCAATGCAAATGCTCCTTCCTGAAAATGAATGAAAGAAGGTAAAGGACTGTCACTGTGGCTAGCCCAGCCACCTTAGGCTGGTGTCCCAGGAAGGTCATTCCTAGACCCTCCTTATGGTAGGCAGTCTTGGGATCACGTGAGGTGCTTGTACAGGATGCGGCCAGGAGAGAAAGCACAGCGATGGCACCATGCTGGGGTTCCAAAGACCAGATCTTGTGACCTTCACTGTGAGCAACAGAAGCCACACTATTGGAACTCACATCTGGGATGCTCAGCTCTGGGATGAGCTGGGTGAAGAGGGGCAGTTAGAACCAGAGAAAGTGAAAACCTCAGGATGGGACTGGTTCGGGGAGTAGCCATGACACCAAAGGGGCTGAACAACATAGCTCACACACACACAGCCTAGGATGTAATCCTCTGTCCCTTTTGTTTAACTGGGCAATCACATCAGCCATTTTTGTGTCTCATTGCCCTCACCTGGAAACCTAGAGATGAGTGGCCCTACAGGTGTATCTGTGATTAAAGGCTCCGAATGCTGCATGCCCCCTAGAGAACAGCTGCCTTTGCCCGTGTGCCTCACCTTAATTTTGGTGCAAAGCCAGAATAAGAATCTAGCTTTTCAACTTGTGACTCCAAATGTTCTACTTAAACTCTTCACAAAAAATTATCCAAAACATCTAACCCTCTTCTAATTTACTGTGGCCCGTGTACAACTATATATGAATCTAAATTTCCATGTGAAATTCCCACCGTGTAGAATCCTGGGTGGACTTCAGGTCCTCTGCAGCTAGGATGCCATGTCCGATTTGCTGACTGAGTCACACAGCCTGGGGGATGAAGGGTCAATGTCCCCAGGCTTCAAAGGGCTTTTCAATCGGCCTCGAAAGAAGAGGCTTCAGGCAGACCTGAGTGGCTGGACATCCTTCAGGCTGCTTTTATGACTATGAAGGAGGGTGGAATGGAAATACATTTCTTCTTCGCTATCAGAAAATGCCCCATGTTGCTTTAGGTGAGAAAAGTCACAAGTTTAACACTGCGACTGTGGGGGAAGGTAATTTAAAATTTTAAATTACAAGCAGAGGGCTGGGGATGTAGCTCAGTGGTGGAATACTTGCCCAGCATGCACAAGGCCCTGGTTTCAAATTCTAGCACTTCAAGCAAACAAAATAAAATATAAATAAAAGTGAAAAAATACTGCACTGTGGTTTATACTACTATCTTTGGATTTTTCATTTGCAGATTTAGCTGACTGTGGGTTAAAAGTCTGAGTAGGGCTGTGCAGCTCAGTGGTGGAGAGAGTGTGTGAGGTCCTGGGCTTGGGACCCAGCACCAGGAAAAAAAAAAAGAAAAATAATATTCAGAAAAGCATGTTATGTTGTCAAAGTGTGCTGTAAGGTTAGGTTCGGATGATTGTATTTGAACTGAACATATATAGATTCTTTTGTCATCATTCCTATACAATATAAGCTATTTCCCCAGTACTTCCTTTGAGTTGGTATTACAAGCAATCTGGAGTTGTTTTAAAGTACACAGGAGACTGGGCCTAGGGCAATGTACAAAAACCATGGCATGGATCTCATATACATATGAGACTTAGGATCTACTGATTTTGGTATCTAGGGGGAAAGGGGGTCCTTAAAACCAATTCCCTATTGATTCTGTGCATAAACTATCTTTTATATGTATGTTCTATAGATTATGCATCCCCAGGAGAGGGAGCCATAGGGCATAGGGCTTGACTCTATCACTCACTAAAGGATGGCGTATTTTCAAGCAGTGTGATCACTGCAGCCGCAGTGTGCCCTACATTCTGGGCCTTGAACACTATCTCCAGGTTGCCATGACCCTGGATAAGCTCTGCCTGGGAGATACCTTGGGGGATGGGCTCTGGGATGTCTGCATCCCTCTCTTCCTCTTCTTTCCCCCATCTTTTCTCTGAGGGGCTTTCCCTTGGAGAAGCACCTTGGCGTGTGCTCCCCTTTGCTTCTTGACCTAGCCCTTTGGGATCACTCTTGCTGCCATCATTTTCTTGCTGGTTTTCCTGGGCCGTTCATTTCACCATACAGATGTGTTCTGAACTCTTCTATCACAAAAAAACACTGTTCTCTGCAACTGTAGATCTCTTTTGCAACTCATTATAACCAAAACATGTGCACCTGCTGGCTTCCTCCCTCCATCTCTCCCTTCTTTCCTTCCTTCTTCGATCCTTCTTTCCCTCATTCCTTTCTTCCTTCCTCCCTCATTCCTTTTCCATATTGTAACATTTTTAAGCCTCCAGCAGTTAAATTTATCTCTTGTATGTAACTAACAGTGCATATAATACATTTGAACCATGACGGCTGTGTTCACATGTGTGTACAAACCATGTACATAAAAAACCATGGATCATAAGGCCAGCCACCATCTTAGAAGCATTAAAGTGAAAAAAGCATTTTCTGTTTACTGTTTGCTTTCCACACTGGAACTTCTCCCAACTTTATAGAGATGTAACAGTGTAAGTCAAGACAGTATAGACAAATCATCTTATATCCTCAGCACTTTGTGCAAATCTATATAATAAATACTTATGAAAAATGAAGACATGTTTAGGCAAATGGAACTTGTAACTCACCAACTGCTGAATGACTCTCTCAACCAGTGTTGAAAATGTAATGTCCTCCGTCTCTCTGTTGTCAAATACATATTTAATCAGCTTGGCAATGGTCTCCGTGTCTGTTTCTGACTCAAACTCGTAGCCTTTGCTTTCCTGGAATAGGAGGTTGTACCCAGGGTGACAGATACTAGTCATTGTGCAATGCTGGTCTGGCCAACTCCCTCTAGTCAGTCCCTTATGGTATGACTTAAGGCAAGAACAAGCAAAACTGGGAAGGGACAAAAAAATCTGCCAGAATCCCACAGCCAAACACTTCTGAGTCATTCCTGCATTCCCTGAGATCAACCCTTCTCAGAAGCCTGTCTTCACCATTAATCTGGACATTGCAAAATAACAGTAGTTGAAGTGATAAAATATGTTGAGTCAAATCCACCCACATCCCAACCCCCACTGCACAACCTTCACCGTCTGGCTTCCCACCCCGCATTCCATCTGGTATATGAGTCGATGTGCTACGTGGTGTGGCTACTTAATGGAACCAAGTTCGTGTCATTCTGATTTCACGAATCTGCAGTGGCCCTCGAGATAATCGCTAACACCCTGGTAGTTAACTCCCAGACAAAACTTGAGCACAGTGGCTCCGCTGGGGCCGAATTCACACTCAAGGCTGCAACATGGTGGAGAGTGGGTCTTACTCAGTTCCTGCATTTGTTTTTGGAGGGAAATGAACTGGTCATAAAGTTTCTGAGGGAAGATCAATACTACTTGGGTTTGATGTTCCCCAGGAGAAGTATCTTACCAGAAATTTTCTCAGATCTTTGTAGTTTGTGATGATCCCATTGTGGATGACAACAAATTCTGCAAGAAGAGTTTGGAGGACAAAGAAACACTATTAGAACTGAAGTTCAAGTCAGAGGAAATTAAAAAGGGCTGAGAGCTTGAACGTGGCAAACTCCTCTTCTACAAAGGCTTCTGTTACGCAAACTTCATTTCCAGCGACTGAGACACTGTTGATAATGACTACATTTTAACCCTGAAGAATTTATCTTTCCATAATAGGCACCCAGTACCTGACCCTGATTGGAGCTTTTTAAATTTTATCGGTAAATAATGTCAAGCAAATTTTTCAGAAATAATTCTTGGCATTCTCATAGTCTCGATTCTCAAGTGTCATATGTTAGCAGTCCGCTGATGTGCTTTGTTTGAGATATGCTGGATTTTAAAACAATTTTTTTTGAGTTGAAAAACTTTGAACTTTCACTTTAAAATTCTTAGGAATTCTTAACAAGTCCTGGCATCTGTGGGCTTACCCACATTCCTGTGTGGGCATAGCATAGCTCTATAGCAGTCTGCCTCCTGTAGATTCTCTAGGTCTTCTAAGTCCCAACCCCACACCCCATTTGGGCCACCCCTGCACAGGTGGGATTCTCGGGAGGGTGCTGGGAGAGTAAAAGGGGAGGCTGCCTTGGTCACCATTGCTTTCTCTCAATTAATAGCTCATAAATGAGGAATGGTGGGTGGGGGAGTCCAAGGCCTCTGGAGTTTTGGAGGGCAAGCAACCTTCTTATTATGGTCCTTGAGATCTACAGACCACCCCTGACATGTCTACATATTATATGCTCCTCAGAAGTACGCTGTGCTTCTCTGTATCTCCAGATGAAGTTCTTCTTTTAGTTCCACAGAGATTTTTTCTTTTTTTGTTTTTTTGAGGTAGGGTCTCACTCTAGCCCAGGCTGACCTGGAATTCACTATGTGGTCTCAGGGTGGCCTTGAACTCATGGTGATCTTCCTACCTCTGCTGGGATTAAAGGCGTGCGCCACCACGCCCGGCTCACAGAGATTTCTTTTTAAAACTTTCCTGTAAGTTTTTTTCTTCATGTTCACCATAAATTCTTTTCTGTTATTTTATTTTCTAAAACATTTTTACTTATTTATTTGAGGAAGAAAGAGAGAGGGGAAGGAGGGAATGGGCGCACCAGGGCCTCTCGAAGCTGCAAATCAACTCCAGATGCATGTGCCACTTTCCGCATCTGGCTTTACATGGGTAGTGGGAAATCGAACCCAGGCCATTAGGTTTTGTAAGCTTGTTCCTTTAATCACTAAGCCATTTCTCCAGCCCCTTTCTGTTATTTTAAAATCTGTTTATTTTTTGTGAGGCCACACATAAAGTAAGAAAAGCCTGTAACTTGAATCTAATACAATGTATACATGTATGGGATTATCATGATGTACCCTATGAATACATATGATTTTTACACATCAGTTAAAAACAAATTTACATAAAAGAATCTTTTAAAGCCTAGTTTCAATCCCGGCCACACTTGCAGCTTGTTTTTTTTTTACAGTTCCATTTGTTCTGATGTCTGCTTGAGCCACCGGTCATCCACAAGTTGGGTGTGTACTGACCTTTCCCCCATAGTCACTGAACCAGTGTGGTAGCTTGAATGTCTGCTCCCCACAGACTCAATGTCAGTGTTTTCCTCAGTGGCTCTCCACTCTATTTCCTGAGACAGGGTCTCTCACTATACCTAGAGCTCACCATTCAGCTATATTAGCCAGCTGGCCTTAGGCATTCTCCTGTCTCTGCCTCCCCAGAGCCCAGCTTTTATGTGGGGGCTGGGGATTCAAGCTCAGGTCCTTGTACTTGAGGACTTGTGGCCCAAATGTCGAGCCATTTACTCACAGTGCCCCCCTTTCTGCTTTTATATCATGTGGTGATAAAGCCAAGGGGACCCTCACCAGAAGTCAAGCAGATATGGCTACCTAATCATGGACTCTGAGCCTCTAAAATTGAGAATTAAATTTCCTGTCTTCGTCAGGTACCCAGCTTCAGGTATTTTGCTATAGCAAGGGAAAATGGACTGTCAAAGCCACCTCTTGGGTTGGCTTCCCAAGAGCCATCGACCCTGTGGCAAAGTGTCATCACTCTCTTGTGGGCACTTGGGAGGTCAGCTGCACCCTGGGAGCTCCAGACCACTCCCCAAGGCATTAGAGGAAGTCAGTCTGAGGCCAGGATCACTCCAACAGCTCACTGGGGAGAGGCAGAACCAATCCTGATAGAAAAGCAAGGCCAGACTACTTACCGTTGCCTTTGTCTGAGCGCTGTGGGTGACTGTTGACAGCACTGGGAACCCCATGGGTGGCCCAGCGTGTGTGGGCAATACCAAAGTGTGTCTCAAACTCCACCTTTAGGTCCATGCTGTCTTGCTCTAAATGAAAGAAAAATCAGTTTGTTGTATTTGAAAATAAGTGTTGGCACTGAACTGTTAGGGGAAGGTGGATTCATTGTATCAGACACCATCCTCAGCACTCTGGGGTCTGCTGTAGCTCTGCTCACCTGTGCTGAGGCTCACTTAGTAATTGTCAGTAACTTAACCAACCCACTTCCTCCCTCCCTGCCTGCCTTCATTCTTTCCTTTCTCTCTCCCTCCCTCCCCTTCTACCTCACTTCACAGAGTATTAATATGTAGCCCTGGCTGGCCTCAAACTTGTAGTGATCCTCCTGCCTCAGCCTCCCCCAAGCTGGGATTTTAGGAATGTGCCACTCACCTGGTCCTTATTTACTATTCAAAATAAACTGTCTTTAAAAAGAAAATGGCCTGTTCCTACTACACATAGAAAAGCAGGATCATTTTCCAGATTAAAATAAATGTATAACTATTAACATTAAAAAAAAGTCTCCATGAGCCACTGCCCAAAATAAATCATCCCACAGTCTGTGAGACAGAGTTTTATGATGGAGGCTTAGTCCTCCTGCTAGTCATCCAAATTTAGGCATGCTGGCATTTTTAGTCTCAAATACGGTTGGAATAAGATATTTCCAGGAGGCCTTAGAGCACCCATTACCCCAATGCAGAGCCTCTCCCACTTACTATAAAGCTCTTCATCCAGCGCCTTCACTTTTCCCTTTTTCTTCACTAGCTGGATGTGCTTTTCTTTGACTTCATGATTGTTCCCATCGATGGCAACACCTACAGTTTAAACGCACATTAAATATTTTATTGAAGCTTATATGAAACCAAAAACCCAAAATTCTGATAAGTGCATACACTAGTGTTTAACTTTTTGACACTGTGGCATGACATCATCTACAAAGGTGCTGGGCTGCATTCATGCAGGTGGCCTGCAGGTCTGCTAGTATGACCCATATCCCTGACACCGCAGAGGATGATTTTAGTACCTGATCTTGTCCCTGAGATTCTATCTAGTTTTCCCACCCCCAAAGTAGTAGCCACTGTTCACTCTTAATTTTCTTACCCCCCCAAGTGATTACTACTGTGCACACTTCCATTGAAGTCAACTCATTTGTCTATTTTAGAACTTCATAAAACTAACACTGCAGACATTATTTTTCATGTTGGAATGTAAATTTTGTCACCATGAGCTGTTATTGGACTTTGCATTCATAAACAACCAACAAATGATCAAAAGTTGTAAACATAAATAAGTAAAATCGCCTCTGTACTTTCTTCTTGCTACAGTCTCCTCAACAAAGCAGGATAGCTACTCACACAGCATTCACATTGTGTAAATATTACAAGCAGTCTAGAATGAGTTAAGTATCTGGGTGGATGTATAAATAAATTATATGCAAACATCATTCCATTTTCTAGGAGAGACTTGAGCATTTCAGGGTTTTGGTATCCTGAGGCCTCTTGGAGCCTATCTCCCAGGGCTACAAATGGAAAAATACACTACCCAGGAACTTCTGTTTATTGCAGTTTGTACTGGGGATCTAGGCCTTTATCACAGTTCTGGTTCTCTGGGCTTTCTGACTAAAAGAGAACTCTAGAGTATTTGGAATACCCATTGCTTGTGGCAATACTACTTCAGAGAACCAGAGATGCATGAGCCCGGATCCTAGGCCACGCCCACCGTTACCAGCACCAGGGGATTCAAGGGCACCTCCCTGCTGAGCTCCTTGCACAGGGCCATTCTAGCAGTCGTCTCCCCTCCATTAGTGCCTGAAATCTTTTCTTGGTCTTGCACTCTATTATGAACTCATAGGGCTTCAAAACCAGTTAATTATTTGCTCTGGAGGCTGCTTAACTACAAATGAATGGAGGAGGGAACCCTGAGACAGGCATCGGGTGGAGATTATGAAGCCAGTTAGAAAGATATGAGCAAAACAGCCCTTAGGAAAATGAAATGCCAAGATAAGTGAAGAAAGAAAAAAAATTACAGGAGCCGCTGATGTAGCTCTGGGCAGTGTGTGCTTAGCATGTGAGAGGCCCTGAGTTCAACTTCCAGCAGGCCTGCCTGTCTGGCTGCCCAGTTAACTAACTGAATGACGACTGACCAAGCAACCCATCACAAAATTACATAATGATTATTAAAGAAAATGAAAAGGACCTGTATAGAACATCTCCCTAACTCAGCCAGTACCAACACATTGCTGGAAGGGACTTGAGTTACAATGGACATGCAAAAAGCTATTTATACATGTATATAACATGATGAAGTCAGAGATAAGTATTTACCTGAGGAAACACTACTAAAATGTATCCATGAACTTATCCATTACCTCCAAAGTTTCCTCCTGGCCTCTTTCATCATTATGTTTGATAAGAACACTTACCACAAGATCAACCTACAGGAGTATTGTTATTGTTGATACTATTCTTCCCAGCAGATCTCCAGGACGTCATGTGTGAGTGAAACTCTGCACGCTTTCACCAATTCTGATGGGGCACTTTGGTAGAAGAATTCATTTACCCTTGCTTCTTTTCTACAGCTAAAAAAATAGTTTTCGGGCGTGGTGGCGCATGTCTTTAGTCCCAGCACTCGGGAGGCAAAGGTAGGAGGATTGCTGTGAGTTCAAGGCCACCCTGAGACTACACAGTGAATTCCAGGTCAGCCTGGACTAGAGCGAGACCCTACCTCGAAAAACAAAACAAACAAAAAAATAGTTTTCTCTACTTTTTCAAATTCCTTTAACAAGTGCTATGCTTTAAATATGAACTCAGGCACCTGACACTTGGTTGTTGTTGGTGACACTATTTGGGAAGGTTGTAAAACGGATAGGAGGTGGAGCCTTGTTGGAGGAAGTGGGTCATTGAAGGCGGGCCCACTTCCTGTTCATCCTGTGCTTTCTGACTGCTGACGTCTTCATGCCTCTGTTCTCATACCTCCCCTGCCATGAAACGTCCCGTGAAACTGCAAGCTAAAATCAACCCTTTCCTTTCAGTTGCTTCTAGTCAGGCACTTGTTCCCAGCAAGGAGAAAGGAATCATACAGCAGGCAACTATGATTTTTAACTTAAAAAATGAATGCCAAGAACTGCCAAGAGAACAAAACGTGTGCCATTAAAAAGGGGGGGGCTGCTGTGGGGTGCGGCAGAGACCACAAGATGACACAAAGCACCTACCCGCTGAGTCGTAGCCTCGGTACTCCAGCCGCTGCAGGCCCTTGATGAGGGTGTCAAAGATCTCCTTCCTTGTCCTGGGCACTCTGTAGTTCATATAGGCAAAGATTCCTGTTAAGGAGGGAAAATGTGTGTATCCTGTTAAGAAAGCACTTCCAGGGAAGAGAACTCCCAGGATGCTTGCAGAAGAAAGCATGGCATCACTAAAGACTGGCTTTCCATCTTGCTTCTGGAAGGACACCATGCTCTGTCAGACCTTCTCCCAGTTACAAAAACCCTCACGAACGTGTCTCATACTCTCATGGTAGAGACTCTGATCCCTGGATGGACTTGAGGAGAAGCGTTGATGGTGGCAACATAGTCTCCACCCCCAGGCCTCCTCGGATTTGCCCACATGTCTGGGTGAGTCACGAGGAAGTCATCACAGCCCTTTGTGGCCAATGGGGAGGGGACTACTTGTCCAGAGGGCTCCGGGCTTGCTCATAAATGACACCACTTTGACAACAGCAAGATTAAAACCATCTCATGACCCCTTGGCTCTTAGGGAATCTTTATTGTCATATCATATCGGCTGGAAAGCCGAGAGGTTTTGGTTTAACTTTATTTTTTGTACTTGTATTTCAAAATAGTAGTTTCCGGGCTGGAGAGATTGATTGCTCAGCAGTTAAGGCACTTGCATGCAAAGCCTAACTAAAGACCTAGATTTGATTCCCCAGGACCCACATAAAGCCAGATGCACAAAGTGGTGCATGCATCTGTGGTTTGTGTGCAGCAGTTGGAGGCCCTCTCTCTCTCTCTCTCTCTCTCTCTCTCTCTCTCTCTGCTTGCAAATAAATAGTTACATTTTAAAAGTTTCCTAAATAGAGTAAGTCATGTTGCTTCTGCTTTTCCAAAAGATGGTCCCTCAGTCTGCTCTCTGCTGCCCTGCTCGTGTCCTGCCCATCATCCTGCTGTCCTTCCATCCCTCTGACCCACTAGGGAATCCCTGCCCACCCCAAATCTCAGCACTAGCCCCACCTCCCAGAGGAGGCTTGTCTGGGATCCCATATGTGGGCCTCCTAATGCACATCCTGCATTGTGGGATGTCTCCATTCCCACTGGAATCTTGTTCTCCAGTGTGGGGGAACCTTGAAGAGGTGGAGTAGGGGGAGGCATACAGAGTCCTCCTTAGTGAACGGACTAATGCTTCCCTGAAATGTGGGCTGGGTCTTAACAGGAAGTAATTAGATCTCATGAGAATAGCTGAATTAAGTAAAGTGACCCACATGTTTGGTCTCTTCATCTGACAGCTGCTCCCTTCCTCTTTCCTGCTCTGTTGCTACATAGCAGAGAACCTTCACCAGAACACTGGTGGAGGAATGCTCTTTGGACCTTTCAATGAGTCATTAGTAACTTCAAAGTATTCAGAATATACTCAGGAAGTATTGGATGAAGACAACTGCAGAGGTTGGCATTAAACACCTTTATATTTTTCTGTGTCCTGGAAGAGTCCATGTTCAATATTGTACATGATGGAACGAAATGACCATGAACCTGAATTTACTGAAGCAAGCAAAAGTATGAAACTAAGTGACTGCTTTAAGCAAATTCAGTCCCTACAAGAATGTCTATAACACAGTGCGCCTACCAAGAGAAGAGAGGCAGGACAATTTGGAAGCTTGCAGGCCAGCTCTCCTGGTGAAGGCAAGAGAGATCTTGCCTCAAAACAAGGTGGAAGGGGAGGAGTGACTGGAGGTTGTCTTCTGACCTCTATACACATGTGATGTGCACATGCCCACAATCATTCATTCACACACACACACACACACACACACACACACACACACACACACACACACACACTAAAAACAATAAGCTCCCATGCTATGAGAACGGAGATGTCATAATCAAGGTACAAAGGTTAACAAGGCTTAACTCTCTAGAAAGTGGTGAATGAATGTGGCACAGCCCTGGTTCACCTTGATTTCCCGTGGGGACTGTCATGTCGGGGGAGGATGAGAGGGTGTACAGACTTCTGGCCAAGCCTCTGTCTGATCCTGTTTTCCCAGGTGCCAATTTGGGTTGTTCTACGCCACCCCTCAGGTTGGCCACATCCCTGTCCCTCCTTCTGCAGGGCCTCAAACGCCAGCCCCTCCCCCTCCGCCTCCAGTACAGCTGGACCTCACTGTGGTTCCAGCCATGTTCACCTAAAATAACAGCTACAGGAGGGTAGAAAGAGCCCTGAGCACACTTCTCCAACAGATCCCATGAAAGAACCACTCAGTATCACCCTACCTGGGCTGGTCTCCTTCCTCCTTCTGTCCCTCACCTGATGTGTGACAGCAAGAAGCATGGGAGTTGGGGGGGGGCAGGATTAAAGCACCTCTCTGATCCCAGCTCTGTCTCTTGCTTACATCTGGCCTTGAGCACACGGAACCCTATTAACTTGATTTTCTTATTGGTAAAAAAGAGGTGAGGGCAGCATCTGCTCACAGGGTTGTGACAAGTCAGGGTGTCTCCATAAAGCCTACAGCAAGGGGCCATTCAAATAAAGAGTGTCCTGCTCTGAATGTGGGGTCGGGCAGTAGATATAGTGTGCTCCTCCATGGTCAGCCCTCAAGAAGCGATCACCAAATAAAACTGGGGAAAATACTACTATTCCAGTATTATTTTTCTTGGACTTTCTTGGACTTCTGTCAGGAATATGACAGCTAAGCCAAATGTGTGATTTGGCTGTGCCTTGAGCAAGATTTAATCCATCCCATAAGTAGTTCTCTGGCCCACTGTAGGGTGATGGAGGATGTGGGCAAGACTTCCTAGAGTGGGGTAAGGGAGGACACAGAGGCACAGGGCACCCAGAGCTGTGATTTGCAGGCAGAGGAACCGGAGGCTGAGCTCTTGGGCTGGGGGCAGACAGTTCTAGGGCTTTACTCACTCCACAGGTGTCAGCTGATGGGATACCTCTGGAATCTATTGCAGGTCTCCAGACGTAGCCATTTATTTCCTATGCAGCACTGAACTTCCTGACCCCTTTGCTTGACTCAACTACTATACTGCAACCCTCACGAGTGTGGGGAACACATCCAGCACTAGCCTGAGCTAGTTAGGTGATCAATGAATAGCTTCAGGACGAATGAATGAATGTGTGAACAAAAGAATGGATAGGGAGGACCAGAGACAAGAGGCTGTGGAGTTGGGCCTGAAGCAGTCACACTGCTCACCGTGGAGGTGTGAGCTCTCCCTGCACAGTGCTTACTCCAAGATTCAAGACCAAAGGCTCCATGGAGGGCCTTGTGGGCAGGGGAACTCTTCTCTCTAGAGTGCTTAGGACAGGGGAATGGGTCTGCAGCTGAGGGAATATGGCTTCACAGTTCTATTGTTTCAGGTCTCTCCACCTCAGCTTCCCAGGAGAACTCTGTGATGAGGAGCAGCTCAGGCGGAGAGTCACTGTCTACCCAGGCCGGGACTCTCACATCCAGCATCCTTTCCAACACCACCCATTGCTCCATAAAATTACAAAGCCCTGGAGTGGACCCAGCACCCGGTACAGAGTGAGGAGGGGCATGGCTCCTGGAGGCCATGCCCTCCTTGCCGCAGGCCTCCTCAGGGATACTGGGCTTAAAATGACCATTAGATGAATCAAGCAGAAAGCAGCAGACTGCCTCCTGGACCAAACGTGGACAAGGTACTTCTCATCTTCACAGAGTCCTCCATGCCCACATTATTTTAGAATTTCTCCAAGAACAAAGCAGAAAGTGCTATCTACTATAAATTTTGTTGAAAGAAAAATTTCAAAAATATAAATTTGTTTAAACTTCCAAAATGTGGCTACAAAAGAAGCCAAAATCTTTTTATGCGAGTGAATGTGTGGATGTACATGTATGCACATGCACGCGAAAGCCAGAGGACAATCTCAGGCGTTCCTCAGGAATGCCAACCACTTTCCTTTGAGAGAGGATCTCAAAGGCCTGGAAATGGCCAACTGGCTGGCCAGCAAGCTCCAGGGATCCTACCGTCTCTGCCTCCCCTGGACTAGGACGACACCTGGCATTTTTACCTGGGTTCTGTGGACCCTACTCAGGTTCTCATGCCTTTGAACAAGCCCACTACTGACTGAGCCCACTGTTTTCTAGTGAGAAAATTTACCTTTGACAACAGAAGCAGGCAGAGAATTAGATGACATTGCTTAACTGCATTTGCACTGAGATAATTTTCAGCATTCTCTTCTAAATTATAATCTCACTAATTTCTCCTTATAAGCTAATTTTGCTCAATACAAAATATGGCTGGAAATGTAGCTCAGTTGGTAGAGTGCTTGCCTAGCACGAAGCCTGGGTTCCATCCTCAACACTGCATAAGCCAGGCATGGTGACACATGTCTATAATCCCAGTACTTGGGAGTTAGAGGCAGGAAAATCAAAATTAAAGTCCTCCTCTGCCACACTCTGCAAGTTCAAGGCCAGCATGGGTTACATGAAACCTTTTTTTTTTTCTCACTCCTGAGGTAGGATCTCACTCTAGCCCAAACTCATGGCAGTCCTCCTACCTCTGGCTCCTGAGGGCTGGAAGTAAAGGTGTGCTAGGCTGGGGAGATGGCTCTGAAGGTAAGATTACTCCCTATGCAGGCATGGACTCAATCCAAACACTGAGTGGGGGAGACTGGAGATTGCTGGGTTTGCTGGCCAGCCATCCTGATAGAAAATGGTAAGATACAAGCTCCCCTCCCGGCGCATCTGGTTTTATAAGGGAAGTGAGAGACCCTGTCTCAAGGAAATATCACAGAAACAACAGAGGACACCCAACCCAACGTTCTCTCCTGGCCTCTGCATGTGTGCACATGGAACACACACATTTGCATATACCATACACATACAACAAACACAATTTTTTCCAGCACAATTTTTTTAATGCTGATTTAAAAAAAATCAATGCTCTGGTCACAGGATTTGTACATTTCTCTGGACCTGGGAAAGCCTGGGGAGAGAAGACTGATCCATGGAGAAAGCTCAGGGTTGGCAGGGGCAGGAGAGGAGGCAAATTCAGAGAGAGAGAGAGAGAGAGAGAGAGAGAGAGAGAGAGAGAGAGAGAGAGAGAGAATGCACCAACATCAGTCCTGGAAAAAGGGGGAGCCACGTGCTATGGATGCTGACATGGGCTTTCAGGAACTATGTGTTCTTTTCCCAACGACTCATTCAGGTGCCTCATCTGATACTAACCATAGAACCTGGCAGACCAGAGAGTCCATTATTCAGCAAGCCCCAGCACATCACTGGATAAGGTTCTCGGTTTTGGCCACTTTTACCAGCAAGTCTTGCAGAGGGATCAAGCCTATACTGACCCCAAGGTCCATGCCCCCATCAACTCCAATACTCACCAGAGATGCTTCCTCCCATGGAATCTATGACCGGAAATGTTAGTCGGAGGAAAGGAATGTCATATCTGATGAGATGTTTTGGAGCTGAAAGAGTGAGAGTTGTCCAATACCCTTGGATTGCTTCTTCCCAAGTTATCAGCATAAAGAATCTCTACTCCAGCTGAGATGAGAGGCAAGTCCCTTTTATATACTGGAAAAACTGTCTCAAAGGATTGTTGTACAAACAGATGAGCCCTATGTGCACACGCATGAAAACACATACAGACACACAGACACCCCCCCCCCTGCATTCTTGATTTGGGGAAATAAACCCATGGCAACTTCCCACAGAGACATGATCAGCAGGGAGAATGTGTACTGCATGGAAAGCACAATGCACTGAATGCCTCATCTTATGACATGGCAGCTGGCTTTTAAATAAACAAGGAAATATGTTTGGTACATCTAGGAATGTGGCTCCCTGCCAGTGAAAGTGGAAAGATTTAAATGACATTCACCTTCTGACCATGATGAGTTCAGTGTGAGTGCTGGAATCAGGGGATTTGGGTATGTGGAGGGAGGGAGGAATGCTTCTGGGTCTGTGGTGCCCAGGCCAAGACTTAAGCATCTGGGATTCAAAACATCTAGACTATTTGGAAGCAGGCAGCAGGCAGTGATAATCCAACTGCAATGGGGATACCAGTTCTCCAGGACATCAGCCTAAACACTAGAATCTATGAGGCTGCCTTACATGAGAAAAGGTCTCTAGAGATGAGACAAAGTTAAGGATCCTGGGCTGGGAGGTTCTCCTGGATGATCGAGAGCCCCACAAAACAATCACAAGTATCCTTAGGAGACGGAGGCTGAGGGAACTGGGCGTGGAAAAGGAAGAGGCAATGTGACCAAGAGTGATGCCCCTCTTTCTGTGGCCCTGTCACAGGCCCTCTTCCTTCCTCCTGGGAAAGTCATGTCTCTGCTCTTCTGTCCTGGGCCTCAAGCTCAGACTTCCAGGAGCCAATAGGTAACATCTGTGGGACAGACGTGGGGAAGCTGCTGTGCCATCCAAGGGCCACTGGAAGCTGTTTGGAAACATGGACTCAGACTTGCTTATCTGGAGGTTTTTTTTTAAAGCCAAAGTTTCACCTACTTTATGTGAAATCTGTCAATTTTGTAATTTTGTAACTTGTTTTTTACTGCCTAAACTCTGCATCAAACAAAAAGTTTGTTTCTTTGCCTGGCTTGGCCCAGGACTGTTCTAGCTGGGACCTTAAAGTCTCCTCCTCTGTGGCAACATTTGCCTGGTGGTTATCCTGTCCCTGGTCAGTGACTGTCCCAGAGTGTGCTCCTCTGTTTCACCTGCTCCTGCTTAGAAGGTGAGGAACCACATGCACATGACCTTTAGAACCCAGGCCTACAAAACAGCCACTCTACAAGTAGTTAGTTGTAGTGGTTGCATAGAGAAAGAGAACACAAGGAGAAGGAAATATAACCTTCCTATTGGCAGAAAGTTAACAGAATGCCAGCAACCCTCTGATGTTAACAAAACTGCACGTGGGTACCTAAGTGTCAGCTAAGCTCTCAGAGTTTTTCTGTTCAGGTTACTTCTTGTTGGAGTCAGCGTTCTGTGGGAGCAAGCAGTAAGACATCATTGAAGCATGGTCAGCAGCCAGCTTGTGGTGGTCTTGACCCTGAGACTCAAGCCTGCTTTGAAGGGAAGAGCAGGCAAGACCAAGGAAATGACTTGAAACAATTCATGCTCAGACAGAGGTATGTACTGATCTCTCTGGACCTTGGTTTCTTCAGTGTGAACCAAAAAGGTTATGCTTCTAGGCTCATCTTCAGACTACTGTACAGAAAACGTGGTACTTCTTATTTTGTACCAACAACTTGGTCATTTCCTTACTACTTTTTCTGTCAAATTGACTAAATAAAAAAAAAAAAACCTTAGATGAACTTACAGCAAAAGGAAACAACCATAAAAGGAAAGCTCCCGGATACTTTGCAATATGGACCACAATCCAAGACAACCCAGACCAACATGCTCAATTCTAGCCAATGGCTGGCTGCCTACTCTAACCCTGGGGCAGCTGCCTCTGTGCAAAGGGTGTTTGTTAGTGTCAGTGTGGTGGAGACACATTAACACCAAGCTGGGACTTTCTCAGCTCTACTTGAAAAGGAAATGTCTTTGCAGGAATTCTTTTTGTCTGTTTTGTTTTGTTTGAGGTAGGGTCTCAGTCTTGCCCAGGCAGACCTGAAATTCACTATGAGGTCTCACGCTAGTCTCAAACTCTCCCAGCAATTCTCCTACCTTTGCCTTCTGAGTGCTGAGACTAAAGATGTGCTCCACCACACCCAGCAGAAATTTGTTTTTGTAATATTTTTATTTATTTTAAATGACAGAGAGAGTATGCCAGGGCCTCCTCCTGCTGCAATGAAGTCCAGAGGCATGTGCCACTTGAATGCATCTGGTTTTATAAGGGAAGTGAACCTGGGATGTCAGGCTTTATAAGCAAGCACCTTTAACCATTGAGCCATCTCACCAGACTTCTTTGCAGAAAATCTATGTGACGTTTTTGGCTGAAGGCAGGGAGCTGTGGGAATCATCAGCAAGAAAGAACTCTAAGAAAATTAACTCCAAGGAGGTTTCCTAGTCTAGCACATCTCCTGAATGAGCCACGACTGATTTTGAACACTGGTTGTCCTTTGGAGACCCACAATCCTCCTCACGCCCAAATAATGAGTACTAAAAATCTAAAAGGATACCTTCCCTGAGGGACAACACATGTGCAGCCCTTTAGGAAAGCAGAACAACCTGGGATTCTGAGTTTTTGGAGAAAGTTCTCTGAGCCTGAAAGACATGGGAGAAAGCCATGCAAATAGGAGGCAGGTTGGAAGACAGGAGTGGCAGGAGGGAGGGTTATGTGATAGGAAGAGGGAAGAGAAGCCTCCCTAGTTTAAGGATCTTAGGCACAAGTCTGGCTACAAGGTCACCAGTGGGCTATGGGCTTTCTGATCTGGAGAAACGGCCACCTTTGCTGTTCCCAGAACTCTGGGAAGGCCTCCACATTGCAGACTACCCTGAGAAGTCTTGAGACTCTGGCTGAGGGTTCAGGAGTTTAAACTGATGCCTCTATGGAGAGCTAGAGAAGGGCTTTTCGGGATTGGCTGCCCGTTAAACAAGGCCTGCACAGATTTTGGCCCCAGGTTTACCATGGACACACCCCACCCTGCGGCCTTCAGCAAAGTCAGAGAGGCGCCTTTCATAGGTTCAGAAGTTCCACCAGGTTCTCCAGCCACAGGGGGGCTGGACAGGGTAACTGAATCCAACTTAAGGAGGAAAAATATAAAAAGCACAGTGACCTTTTGTCCTAGCAGAAGTTTTCCTGGCTTTCTGGGCCAGCCAGCCAGGCCAGTAAGGAATTGCAGATGTGCGCCCAGGGCCTCCGCCATGCACCCTAAGCTCAACAGGACGCCTCTGCTTGCCCAGAGCCCAGCCACTACTCTTGCCCTGGCCCTCTGTACTGGTTTTGGACCAAGGCTCCTGGACAGCCACTGTCCTCCCTCACACCAGGCCCAAGCTCTTTGCAGCCAAGTTCAATCCTGAATCCACCCTTCAGGGGACCAAGGTTCACTTGGAAGGCAATGCTCTGGGGCCAGCAAGGCGGGGCGCAGTGGACAGGACCCAGGATGGCCCCTCGGGGTGAGCAGGTCCCGGGATGGCCCCTGGGGAGGGCAGGGGCCCGGATGGCCCCTCGGGGTGGGCAGGTCCCGGGATGGCCCCTGGGGAGGGCAGGGGCCCGGATGGCCCCTCGGGGTGGGCAGGTCCCGGGATGGCCCAGGGCGCCCAGGACGCTCCAGCCAGCGCGCGGAGGTCATTCTGGGGGTCGGGAGGAAAGCCCCCTGCAGCCGGGGGGCCAGGTCTCCCTTCTGAGCGGGTCCCGGTCGGGATCTCACGCCGTCTCGCCGTGCCCGCCCTCGCGTCCCCGGGCCGGCTCCCGAAAGCTCCCGCGCCGGGCTCGGGCCGCGCACGGCGGCGGACGAGGCCGTCAACTCACCGCACATGGTGGCCGCTGCTCCGGGCTGCTCCGCCCCGCTCCGCCCGCCGCCGCCGCCTCGGGCCTTATAGCCGCGGGCTCGGGGGCGTGTCCGGGCCGGCCGCTCCGCCCGCCGGCTCCCCATTGGTCCCCGGTTGTCATGACAACCCCGAGTGGGGAAGGGGAGGGCGCTCCCCTCCGGGCGCCCGTCCCGCGCCGCGCGAGGGCGGCGGCCACCGCTCGTCAGCCCGGCTAGGCGGGGAGCTAGCCGGGGGCCCGCCGCTCGGTGCCTCAGTTTCTCCGTCAGTGACACCGTACGTCTCAAACCGTGGCGAGGTGAGGCTGGTCCGTGGGAGGCCGGGCGCCCGGCAGGAAAAGGGGGGAAAGCGGCGCTCTCGGCCTGTCAACTCGACCGCCCTCCCGGGAGAACTCCAGGCCAGCAAGAACTTGACCCCGACGCGCTGCGCGCCCCCAGGGCGGATGCCGGGGAGCTGCGGTCCTGACCGGCTTGCGGGCTGCTGGCGGGCCCAGGGCCAGGGGCTTCTCCGCCCACGGGGGAGTGAGTCACGGAGCTTGGCCTCCCCCAGCCCTGCTTCCCGGCTGTCCCCTCCCTCTCCCCAGGGCTCCCCGGGTCCCTCAGCTCCCGAGGAAGGTCACGGGAACTGGCCCAACATTTGCACACTAAAGCCATCTGGTGGTGGTCCCTCTCTTTCTTAAAGAAATCTTGAAATTCTAAACAGATCCATCCAGGTCACGATTTTTTTTAAAAAAGGCTTAAATCTTGTCTGGGACGTTTTCAATTTTTTTTTTTTTTGTGACATAATGTCTCACAGCTTCCCAAGACCTTCCAGGAATGGAGGCGTGCCCCTTGAAGTCGAGGACAGGGGCTCAGGAGAGACAGCAGAGGGGTCACTTAATGGGGCTGCGTGAGCTGCTGGGAACTCGGCTGATTCAGGAGCTGCTGGGGTTGCTGCACTCCATTTGTTCATTCATCCATTCATTCCCAAGCTCACACTTCATGTCTGTCTGGGTCTAGGGACTCGAATGCAAGCAGATCTAGCCTGTTCCGTCCTGGTGTTACAGAGTGATGGGCAGACACTATACTAGCTATCACACGGGGTCTGGACAATTCGAGGGGGTCCAGGGAGGGCATTGGGCTAGGCAGAACTGGAAGTGGAAGGGGAGGGTTTTGAGGCTCTGCCTCACTCTGGGGCTGGTACACATCAGTGCCAAGGCAGGTTGGCAAAGGACATCAGTGGGCTGGAGGAGGGAGGGAGAAGTATGCAAGATTTCCAAGTCCACTGGTAAGAGCCCGAGTGTAGCAGGTGGGGAGTTCTGTTCAGCTCTCCTAGATCTGTGCTTCCTTGTCCTTGTCAATTTACACCTCCACAGTGAGGAGTGGGGGGAATAAATGCTCATAGCCGTGCAGAGGTGAGAATCCCTTTGTTCTGGAGGCCAGTGTTGGGGCCTGGGCTTGATCATACAACCACTGGACAGACCCACTTGGCCCTTGTGTTGGTTTAGGGGTCAGTATGCGGCCTGTATGTGTCTTCACAACCCATTTAGGGACATGGGAGACCAGCAGAAAAGATGAGCAGATCTTCTGATGGCTGATGCAGCTGTGTGGAGACTAGACTGGTGATGCTGGAGGCCTTTTCGTCACTTTTGGAGTGGGGTATGAAGACCACTGAGAGCTGATTAGGCCATGAGGGCTCCACATTCATGAAGATTAATGCCAAGTCTAGAAGAACTCGAGGCTTTGAATTTGCTGTCTCACATTCTCTTGTCAAGGTACTTTCTATTGTGGGGTGATACAGCATGAAGACAGACCCACAGCAGAGGCAGAGGCTTCTCCACTGTGAACCTCCCAGCCACCAAGATTCATGCGCTAATAAATAAATAAATAAATAAATAAATAAATAAGCAATAGTTCCATTGCTTATCAATTACCCTGCCAGTATTTCTATATGGCAGCACAGAAGTGAGGTGGACTTATTACTCCCATCTTTTAAAAAATATTTTATTTATTCATTTTCAAGCAGAGAGAGAGAGAGAGAGAGAGCGCACCAGGGCCACCACCTTGTGGGTCTGGCTTATGTGGGACCTGGGGAATTGAACCCGGGGCCTTAGGCACTGGAGGCAAGTGCCTTAACTGCTGAGCCATCGCTCCAGCCCAATTACTCCCATCTATGAGGCATTCTGAAATCGCTTCTGTTGTTTTTTTCTTGGCACAGGTGTTAATGCAGGAACATGTATGCCTCAGCACATGCATAGAAGTCAGAGGACAACTTTGAGGTGTTGGCCCTTAGCTTCCACCTTGTTTGAGGCAGGTAGGTTCTCTCATGTGCACTGCTCCATTTGCCAGGCTAGCTGACCAGCAAGCTTCCAGCAGGTTCTCTGGTCTCCATCTTTTTTTTTTCGCCTAGTAGGTGCACTGGGATTACACTGTAGTATCTGCCTTTCTTTACATGCGTTCTGGAGACCTGCACTCAGATGCTTACATTTTCACAGCAACTGCTTTATCCACTTAACTATTCTTCAGTCCCACTTCTGTCATTTGCAACCAAGTCCAGTCCTGACTCCTTCGAGTGCTGGAACTTAGATCTGAGAAGCGGTGGAGCAGCTGGTGGCCCCAGCTTGTGATGGCTTCCTTTATTAGGAACCTGTCCTGACATAGCCCAGGAAACTCCTGGGGTTTGGTGAAGTTAAGCAGCTTTGCCAAGGTCATAGGACCAGGGAAGATGAGCTGATTTGGGTCAGGAAGCCCAGGTGAGGACCTTTTTGGAGGAGAGAGGAAGTGGAGCAGGTTTGCTAGCTGGACTATGCCACAGGGCACCCAAGGATGGCCACTTACTCTTCCTGACATCCTTTTATTCCTCCCAGTATAGAAATGCCATGCAGATCCAGATGCTACCCAGTCTCAGCTTAGCCTAATGTTATGGAACACAAGGCTTCCAGGATTTCAGCAGATCCCAGGGAGATGGGCATGTGGGTGTTGAGATTTTCAGCCAAGGACCTTTACTACATTGAATCATGAAGAACAGTGTGTGTGTGTGTGTGTGTGTGTGTGTGTGTGTGTGTGTGTGTGTGTGTCACATGAAACTTTTCCCCTGGGGTGACATGAACATATGTCTTCTCCCCAAGATAAGTCACCTGTGACAAACCAAAGGACTTATTCACCAAAACCAGCTTTGTTGAACCAATGAGTTCATTGGGGTTGTTCCAGGAGCATGGGTGACTCAAGGGCAGGGCATCACCACAAAGTCCCACCCCATCATGGAAGCCACGCCATGTTGTATCCAGAGCAGCCACCCCACTGAGAAGTCTCAGCCCATCCTGGATGATGACTTCACCATAGCCACTTATGTGGAGCTTCCTGTATCAGGATTACCCCCAGGATGCTCTCCCTCAGCTTACTCACAGAGCATGGAGGGAGACCCGAGAGCAGCCTCACCATCACGACGTCTCATCCTATCCTAGATGGCGACCTCACAGAAGCTGCAGCAAGGAGGCCTTTCTAGCAAACCTTCTACCTCCTGTTTAGTCTAATTTTTCCCCAAGATCACTTGCTGCTGGGGAGGGGAGTTGTGAACAATTGCTGTAACTTTAGGTGAGGGTCTGATGACCCTCCCTGCCTTCATCCTCTAGGATGCTCTATTACCATTAAGCCTTGTATCACAGTGCTGTCCTGCTCCAAAGTTGCCAGAGCTACCTTAGCATTCTTTACCTAAAGATGGCTTCATGTAATGCCCGGAGGAAAAACATCATACAACTGTCCATCCCTTTCCTGTGGCTCTTACATTCTTTCCACCTCTTCTGCAAAGTTCCCTGAGCCTTGGAGGGGTGATGTGTCTATTGTCTATCTTTGAGCACTTGGCAGCCATGACACTTTAACCGTCACTTGTTCTCAGCAGTTGAATCAGTTAGGAGTCTCTCCATCAGCAATCACCACCCATTGCAGGAAGTTCTCCTCCACCACCATGGCAGACAGCAGCAGCAATAGCAGTGATGCCCTTGGGTGCAAGCACAAACATTGAGCAGGCAGTTTGACAGGACCCTAACATCCATCTAATAAAGCAGTAGCAGTGGCTTCCCCACTGGAGCCTATGGCCTCTCCTGCCATGGGCTTTTGACCTGCTCGTGTACTAGACACAAACTCCCTCCAGCAGAATGGGCCTTGAATCCAATCAAAAGTTGTGGGCTGTACCCACAACACTTGTGCCACTGTTAAACAGGTAGGCACACCTTGCCTGGTGTATTGGTAAGGCAGCACTTGGGGCTCACAACTTGGCAAAACTGTTGGTGACTTTTCTCCCCCAATGGCCTAAATGGCATCTCCCGGCATTCTGACAGCCAACCAGCTTGCACGGTTTCTCCACGCCTTGTCATGTCTTCAGCAATAGGGTCTACCATTTAGCTCTGGGATATAACCAACAACAGTCCAATAGTCTTTTTTATTTTAGGGAGCCTCCATGGCCAACAAGTCTTAGGGAGGCAGCCCACCCCTGGCATTGGAATTTTCATTTAACAGCTGTGTGGTTTCTGGGAGTACCCTTTTCCATCCACGGAGGGTCTCTTCAACACTTGGGGTTTTTAATTGTTGTTTTTTATAATATTTTATTTATTCATTTTCAAGCAGAAAGATGAGAGAGAGAGAGAGAGAGAGAGAGAGAGAGAGAAAGAAAGGGCCTTTTAAAAATACTTTATTTATTTTCAAGCAGAGAGAGAGAAAGAGAGAGAGAGAGAGAGAGAGAGGAGAACCAGGGCCACCACCCTGTGGGTCTGGCTTATGTGGGTCCTGGGGAATTGAACCGGGGGCCTTAGGCACTGGAGGCAAGTGCCTTAACTGCTGAGTCATCTCTCCAGCCCTTAATTGTTGTTTTAACAACTCTTTTTTTTTCTGTCAGTAAACCAAGCCCCAGTAGGGTTGTGACTACTGTCCACACTGCCCGTAATTCCACCCACTGGCTACTCATTCCTTCTCTCTCTCTAGCCACAGGTTTCGGGATTCATTGGTACTGCTGTAGCCACCCATTCCTGTTTGGTGCCTCTGCTTGTACCATCTGTGGACAATGCATCTATAGGGACGGGGCTGTTGCTTAGCCAGTGGTTCACACACCAGCAGAGCCTCAATGGCTTCAAAGCCCACTGGCGTTCATACAGCCTGCACAGTGTTGTTGACTGTGCTGGCAGGCACCACACTGTGCTACTGTAAACACGTAGGCCATCTTTGTAATACCTGGTGTTGCGGTCAACTTTCTAGTTACTGCGCAGAAAGAACCTGAGCAAAAGCGGCTTGTGGAGGAATGGGTTTATTTGGCTTACGGACTTGAGGGGAGACTCCATCCTGGCAGGGAAAACGATGGCATGAGCAGAGGGCTGGACATCACCTCCGCCACAGCACTGCATACAGCGGCAGGAAGGTGTGCCAAATACTGGCAAGGGGGAGCTGTCTTTTAACCCCATAAGCCTACCCCCAACAACACAGCTTCATCGAGGTTGTAAAACCCAAACTGCCATCAGCTGAGGATCGATCCATCAGAACACATTCAATTGTTTGTGGGGGACACCTGGATCAAACCATGACACCTGGTTTTGTGCCACCTCAGAAAGCAGCTTAGCCAAGAGGCCTTCAACCCAACCCTTGATTAGATAAACTGTCTTCACTATGACTGCAGTACCATCCCCATGATGGATTCCATGTGTTCCAGGCTTTATAAACAGTGAGTGGTTGCTGTTTTACTGCTGTTTCCTGAGCCTCTGCCCTTTCCAGGACCCTGTTGTAAATATCTGTTTAGGTTGTGTTGCGGTCAGCATTCTAGTTGCTGCACAGAAAGAACCCAAACAAAAGCAGCTTGTGGAGGAATGGGTTTATTTGGCTTACGGACTCGAGGGGAGACTCCATCCTGGCAGGGAAAACGATGGCATGAGCAGAGGGGTGGACATCACCTCTGCCACAGCACTGGAAATAGCGGCAGGAAGGTGTGCCAAATACTGGCAAGGGGAAGCTGGTTTATAATCCCCATAAGCCAGCCCCCAACAACACAGTTCTAGTGAGGTTTTAATTACCAAATAGCCATCAGCTGAGGATCAATTACCCAGAACACATTCATTCGTTTGTGGGGGACACCTGGATCAAACCATGACAGTCTGCCCCTGGCCCCCACAAACTAATAATCATACATGATGTAAATACAATGTGTTCAGCTCCAACTGAGCCATAATACCAAAAAGAAACCCGTAATGGCACAGAACATTCACAATGTAAAACATGAGGCACAGCAAAAACAGATTGACCGATACATGATTTAAAACAAGCAGGGCACCATCAATCTCTAACTCCAAGTTCAATGATTCGAACCAATAAAAAGTCTCTTGGAGATTCAAATCTGCCCCTCCAGCTCGGCTACTCACAGTCCAGAAAACTTCATCCGGTGCTGTCTGCTAGCTTTGTCAGCCATCCATAGTCCTGGCATCTTATTGGGTCTCTATTGCAACCCAGAGTTCATCTTCATTGCTCCATCAGGCTTCCATGCAGGCAATCTAGCACACCTGCTTCACATTGCCAATGGCCATTTTTCAAAAACAAAACTGTGTTGCAAATCCAATGACCCTCTCTTCTTACATTTGTTCTACTCCACAGAACCAGGTGGGCTACCAACTTGTTAATCCAGGGGGGAACAAAGCATTCAGGCCCCTTACTTCAAAGAGTCTGCATTCTTCCTGTTGTTCCAATGCAGACCAGCTGGCCCAATCTCAGTGGCTGTCATCTCTCAAACAATTGCAGGTGAACGGGCAGCAGTTTCGACCCAAAGATCTTTCTTTCTGTGCCATCTCCATCTGCTCACACCAGTCCATCTTTACATCAAGCAACCCTGCACAGGTTCCCAAGACACAGGCAGGCAGAATGCAACAAGTCTCTCACACAAACTGCTTCTGGCACAAGCCTGAAAAAGTTCTTCTCATCCTCTTAAGCCAAACCTCACAGTCCATAGTTCTTATTGCATTCAGGTCTTTAAACTCTGACCAGAATGTTCCATGAATCTGTACTTACAGCACTGCAAGGTGTCTCTCAGGACGAGGTTTCAAATCCTTCCACATTCTTCCTGCAGATCACTTCCAAAAGTCCAAAGCCACAAGATCAGGGTTCTAGCAGCAACAGATGACCCCACATCCTGGTACCAAAACTGTTGCAATCAGCTTTCTAGTTGCTGCACAGAAAGAACCCAAGCAAAAGCAGCTTGTGGAGGAACAGGTTTATTAGGCTTATGGATTCGAGGGGAGACTCCATCCTGTCAGGGAAAACGATGGCATGAGCAGAGGGGACATCACCTCTGCCACAGCACTGCAAACAGCGGCAGGAAGGTGTGCCAAACACTGGCCAGGGGAAGCTGGCTTATAACCCCATAAGCCCGCCCCCAACAATACAGCTCCATCAAGGTTGTAATTCCCTAACTGCCATCAGCTGAGGATCGATCATTGAGAACACATTCATTTGTTTGTGGGGGACACCTGGATCAAACCATGACAGGTTGCTTTTGTCAAAACCCCAACTAACCCTCTGAGTTCCTTGTGACTTCTAATAGGAAAGAACGTTGAGGTATTGGCACCCACAGCTGTTTAGCTTATCCTACAATAATCTCAGTTTACTCAAAAGCCTTTGGGACTGTCCCATACACCACTGGAATTAATCTTCAAACCAGGCACACTTTATGGGACGAAAGGACTTATTGAAGCTACAGATCCAGGGGAAGTTTCATGATGGTGACAAAGGCTTGCCCCCTTTCACAGGTCTAGGCAGAGAAAGAAGCCATCACCAGTACCACACATACAACAGCAAACAGGCAGGGGGAGAGAGAAATCATATATATATATATCCTTAGGGTTGGGTCTTACAACCCTTCCCCAGACTTATTTTCTGAGTCTCTGGTGGAATTTTCCTCCTGCACTGTCCTCCCAGGAAAGAGAGTTTGTTTTAGTTTTCCTGAGCCTCCTTACATCCTGCCCCCTACTGAGAGGCTGCCTTCCTGTAAACATCATCAGAGACCCACCCAAAATCAATAAAAGGTCAAGTTGCCAACAGAACCTAGCCATCCAGGAACCTCTGGTTCCAGTCTCACATGGCACCATCTTTGTCAGGCTAGATAGAGGATGGACAGCTTGGACAAGTAGGTTCTGAAGATTTGCCAATACCCCCAAAATCCCAAGAACATCTGTAATTGCTTTATATTTACGGTATTGGCTGTCATAGGATCTGTTCAATGACTTTGCCAGGTATCCTCCACATTCTTGCCCAATGATAATACTTCCAAGAGCTTCACTGCTGAGTCTGGTCCTACAACTTTGTGGGGGGTTAATCTCCCATCCTCTTCCCTTTGTATATCTTCCAAATGCTTTTCCAAATCTAAAACACTCATTATACCATCTATGCAGTGAAATCTTTTTATAGAGGGAGGACAAGGTAACAAAGCAGCGTCTTGATCCACCATCGAACGACAAATTGTAGGGCTGGGAAAGTAACCTTGGAGAAGTGTCCTAAATGAGCTGTCAAACATCCCAAGTGAATGCACATCAGTCTAATACTGAAGAAAGCTTTAGCGAGCTCCAGCAGAGCGTGGAGAGACCCCATCACTTGTACTGGTTGCTCTGTGAGAGGAGCAGCGTTAGGTACAGCAGCATCCTGAGTCATCTGGGTTCTTGACAGGCCACACTGAGTTATTGAGAAGGCTTTGGGCTGGGTGAATATCTCTACCCTTTCTAGTGCTCCACTCTTTTGTCATATTCCCCAGAGAGCCTATATTGTTTGGCATTTATTACCCTTCTTGGGGGGAGCAACTTTTTAGGCTCCCATTTAGCCCAACCACACAAGACTGCCTTCACAGCTCGCATTTTCAGGCAAAACTCTCCTTCAACAGTGTTCTTCAGGGTGTGCCCCAATAACGCATTAACCCCAGAATATTCTCTTGCAACAGGGAAATGCATACAGTCTATTCTTGCTGGCGTGTGTGTGGGGGAGGATAATTGCCCTCCCATAGAACAAGTTTAGTGCTTTTATCCCCTTATCCATCTACTGCTGCCCTTTGCCCATGGTGTTTTGGGGGTTGCCATGAGTTAAAGGACATGCAGCTCCAGTTTCCACCAAAGTCCAGGTATCCTGCACATTTATGGGGAACCAATAAATTTGTAGTTCAACATGAGGCCTCTGGTAGCATATATAGCTCTCGCTTGCAGGCAACCTTGGCCACCCATCAAAGAAGTTGCTGAGATGTCTTCACACATTTGCAAAGAGAACTCTTCACAGTCTCTTGCTTGGGTTTTCCATTCCCTCGTCTTCTCTAGACTTCTGTAGCACCTTACAAACTTTGTTCACATGCAAGTCCAAGCCACCTAGATCAGCCAAAGCCTCTGCTACCTCGTAGAGATCACACCCCACTACAAGACTCAGCATACCCACTGAAGTTCATACCAGTCCTGTGGTCCGTGTTGAATTAACTTTTTCATTAACTCTCCTGTGAATGCTGCACTAGTTTTCTTAGTGCATGGGAGCTTCCTCAGTTCTTCTAAGAACAAAATCACAATGATTACATCATTTTCATAAGACCTAAATGATAACTTCAGTGGTAGCCACCTTGTAGGAACAAGACAGGAACCATCTCAAAATTACAGTGTTTTAGATAAAATAACCTTATAACAGAACAATAAATATTAATGAGTAAAGCTTAATCTTAACATTTAGTTTTCAAGAAGTTAAAAAAAATTGACAGAGGAACAAAGCTGACTCAATTGAGGATTTTAAAGTCAGTCTTTTACAACTTATCATCAACAGATTAATATCAATGAGTTGAAGCTTTAATCTTAATATGTCAAGGCATGGTGACATAAATTCACAATCTGAATATCATGACATCTTATAACCAGCCAGCATCATCCTCTTTAGTGTTATATGAGCCCTAGACGAGCTTACATCCCCAGTGAGTCTATAATCTGATCAAAACTTTAAGACTCAGTTTATCTATTGTGTCTTTTTGTCTAGTAAAATCTGTTGTTTTCTCCTTTGGGGGGCCCACCTCGAAGGGAAAACAGAGAAGTGATGGGAGCCGAGCGAGCCATCCATTGTCCGCTGTCTCAGGGCTGGGGTCCACAGAGCTGGGGAGATGGCGCAGGGGGGTCTGGCAGGACACAGAGGTGAGCAGATGTTCTTTATTCAATTGGGGGAACTTACATTTTATAGGAAAAGGGGGTCAGGGGGATGGGGAATGGGGAAGAGAAAAGGAGATTGGTTGATGGGGCTGGGGAGTTGGCAGCCTGCACTGGGATAGGTGGGTGGGACAGGTGGTTGGGGACAACCTGAGAACACCTCATTTAGGGGCCATGAGTGGCGGGAAATACGTGATGCTAGCCACGGTCTGGTCCGTGGGGATGGGTACAAGGAAGTTTTTCTGATACCCAATGCCAGTCATGCTGAGAAGGAAATGCTGGTTTCTGTGGCTAGCCCATGGGGGTTGGGAGTCAGGGTAGGTGGAGCCGGGAAACGCCTACCGAATTATCGGGGTTTCACCTCACTCATACATCCTTAACCCTTTGTTCTCCATGCCCTCAGAAGCAGCACCAACAGGCAGTGCCCAACAAAAATCTTAAAAAGCTGAAGAGAAAAATTCAGATTTATATTTTAAAGTTAAATATGTTCCTGTTTAATTCTGTTTCTTCTTGCATATTATACCTACCTATACCTGTCTTTATACCTTCTGTTTACAGTAACTCATACCTTTTATCCACATACTTTACCTTAAAATCTGTGTAATCACCCTGTAATAATCTTTCTACCAAACATTTAACATCTGACAATTTTCCCTTCCAATTTATACTTTTAATTAGTTTACTCATTACAACTACTAGCAAAACTTTCATTAAAGCCCATTCTTTACTGTATAAACAAATCACATGTTGGTCCCATTCATATATATATTTATCTTTATCCCCACTCCATTGAGAGCCCTCCTTTGTGGTGTCATTAATGTATTAGACAGTCCCTGTGGGAGAGACAATTGCTCAGAATATTCTTTAACATAACCATTTAAGTTTCTGTCATTAAGAAGCTTTGGAATAACCTTTTATAAGAGTAGACCCAACTTGATTTATAATATTTATCTAGAATATGCATATAGACTTCATCATTTGCTGATTTTGGAATCTCTTTCAAGTACTTTGAAACAAATTTTTATAGAAAAGCAGGTTAGAACATTTTTGGAAATTTTAGAAAAAATCAGTATTATTTCTGAATCTAAGCATAAGCTTTAGGCTGTTTTCTTTTAGCAGTTACATAGAACCATAGAGAGATAAAGTAAACTATAAAACAGTTACAACAAATTTCTTATAAGAAATCCTTATCTGTCTCCAGCAACTCTGGACCTACCAATTTTCATCCTGGGCTCAGGACCCCTAGATTCCCCATGCCTACAGCCCTCTTGGCTCTGCAAGGCAGAGAAGCTGAGGAAACAGGTCTCTACCTGGATAGATTACAGTAGGAGTGTGAGTCAGTCCTCTCTGGTCCCCAGGGTCCATCGGGGATTAGTCCTAGTGTTTAACTTTTCTTGATGGGCCCCCTTCTACCAGCCACTGGGGAGACAGAAGGACTCCCCCAGTAAGTTCTTACTATAGATTGCTTCCCAATTCCAGTTCCCTTATCACTTTGTACAGAGCAAGGGAGACAAAACAACTTTGAAATAGATATAACATTTCCCTCAGATCTGAAGGCCATGGAAGAACAAAGCTGCAATTCCTGGCACTAAGCATAGAGCCAGAAACAATTTTAGTATGAGAACCTCCATGTATCTGACCCAAGTATCTTATCCACATTAAGTTCAGAGGCCTTTGCATAAACTTCCAGAAAGACTTTATCTTTCGTTTGCCTCCTTTTCACAGCAGTCCCAAACAGGGGTGCTCCTCCCTCCTCTTCTGTGGCCTTGGGTTTAGCCATTTCCAGGCACATCAGCCAACCCCTCTCCATCTCTCCTCTTCATTCATGGGAGTATGGGGTGAGGGAACTCTGGCCTTGAAGCCTCTGGTCTGACTCCAGTTGAGCTGGCCTTTTCTTATTTTAGGGAGTGTTTTGAATTACTCTCAGGGCCCCAAGGTAGTTCTTTGGTTAAGAGTAGGAGAATCTTATCTTTTTCTGCCTATAATCTTAATTGCATTCAGAGTTTCCTCTGGGGGCCATTCAACATTAAAAGTTGGCTATCCTAATGTATGGAAGGTCTTTCGTTTTCCTGATGTCATCTTAGCATCATAATCTCCTGATGTGTTTTACTGCAGTCTAGGACAGGGGGCTTAGTGGAAGACTCCCCCACAATGAATGTCCCACTGTTGCTGTTGCAGATCGAAGCCATTCTGCAGCTTCAGTGCTGTGAGCTACATACACATATTCATACCAAGTACACTTTTCATACTGCAGATAGTCACTTCCCCCTGATGTGACCTCACTGAGCAGTCGTAGTGACTGCCACAGATTCCCGGCCAGAGGGTTGAATCCAGGAAGGGAAGGGGACACCTGGGGAATCCGTGCACGAGGAACAGAATGAACCGACAAACTCAGAGGACTGAGTTTATTGGAACTATCAATATAATCTCGAAAAGGGATTAGCATAAACCAAAGAGGTCAGTCCAACTCTCCTGTCCTCAATACAGATAACAAAAAGACAAAACAAGACAATACGCACTGGACAAGACCCTAGGACAGGCACTGTCCAGGGCAGACTCACTTGATTCTCAAGCTCACAAGAACAAAATCAGGGTTGGAGTTGCGGTGCTCAGTGAGGCAGAGGGGGTGGCCAAGATGGAGAAGGGTAGGGCTTAGGGACCTTGTGCCAGCTCCTGGGGCAGAGGGACTGGACGCTGCAGTCTCTGGAGGTGGGGCTTTGTCTGCCATCTTCCCCTCTCCCAGACCTCCCATTGCCTATCCTTTCTCTGCCCTGCCTCCTCGGGGCCTCCAAGTGTGCAGTACTGGGGCCACCGCTGATGCACCCTCCGCCCACCTTGCTCTCTAAAGGAGTCTGCAGCCTGCCCCTGCCTTGGGTTCTCCATCCCTGTTGCAGTCACTGACACCATTCCACGTGGCCCAGTGAGCAGAGCCATGTCTCTAGGAGCAGGGCCAGGGGCTGTGATGACAGCTGAGGCCCTTGCCCATGGCCCTGCCCCCTTCTGCTCCCCAGGATGTATGCTGAAGGGTTGGAGAACTTGCTAGTCTCTCATTCATTCACTCTCCCAATCACACTGTCACTCAGAGTTTAAACAGTTTTCCATATTCAATTTCCACTAAAATCCTGGTCTAGCTAGAAACCCAGGACTGTGACAACTTTAGTCTCAATGGAAAGGGGGGCTGTCACCTCAGAACAACAGCGAGGGCAGCTAATCACCCCTGTGTTGACTCCTGGCTATCCTGCTGTGGGGGTGGGGGTGATCTCACCTGGTTTAGATGGCCATTTTGTAAGGACTGAGCTGGGGGTTAGAATTTAGATAATGCCCAGCTCAAATTTTCAAGTGCACCTCAAAAATTAAGGAGTACCTGGATTCTTGTCTACAAAGCTAAAGAATTAAAATCATAGATAACAAGCTATTAAGGTATAGTGGGAGACTTTATTATTTAAGGGAACATGGGGAGTTACAGAGTTCTCCAGCCACTAGTGTGAGGAGAAAACATGGGAGAGGTTTTGGCAAAATCTCTGCTGGTCAGTCAAACAAACAGAAGAAAGCAAGATATCAGAGGGCTCCCATCATGAGAAGGAAAGGTTCATGTGGGAAAGAACCCCGAGCCTTCCCCCCACACTCTGGAATTTCAGAGGTCCTTTTGCTGGCCTGCCATGTGAGGAAGAGAGGTTCCTTCGTCACAGGGAAGCTTCTTTTAAGTTCTCCCAGGTAAGTCAGAGAGACAGCTGATTAGTCTATAGCTGAAAAATCCGTTTTTGCATCTAGGTTTGGGCTCTGGCTAGACACACCTACCACCCAAGGGGAGGGGGTCAATGAAGCTGCCTGAACCGTCACAATTTCAGTCCCCTGTCTCACTCAGAGGCGTTGGTACTCCAGTCCAGAATTCTGTAGCCCTTGGCCTCCTGGAAGGGGTGCCCACTTCTCAGTTCCAGGGAACTCAGTGCGCTGCAGGGACAGGGAGCTGCAGCCCCTTTCATCCAACAAGGGGTGCTGGGATCCCATCTCGCTGGGGCCTCCAGGATGATACAGAAATATGCCATGCCAATGAGAGTCAGGGTCGTGCCAGCTGGCGGAGAGTGAGGTTTATGTACCTGGGAACCAGAGTGTCATCTCTTCCCAGAAGGCTCCAGCCGCAAGTTGAAATCACACTTCTAATTTATACCCTTTGTATCCATGAGGCGTAGCTTTTCAAAAGCAGATTGGATAGTTAGCAGCCTGAGGAGCACAGAGAAGTGGGGAGGGTGTACTGAGCACATGGCAATCTTGTGTTCTTCAAGGAAACAGGGCTGACGCCCCATACTCTTATCCCAGAAGGGGGTTGGGCTATGGGTTCATGAGAGTTGGCCACCCCTCCTTTCTTAGCAGTTTTGTAATTTTCCACTGCTATTGAACAGAGGAGTCCAGCTCCCAAGCAGTCAGCACTTACATTAAATCAATGGATCAATACTTAATATTTTAGCCTTTTCTATCATAGGGTGGGCATGTCAGGATTTTGTCCGTGGTTTGCAAGAACCATTCAATCACTCCTCCAAAACTCATTTTTGGTTCTGTTATGCCACATGTTGGGCACCAAGTGTCCTGAGAGACCTTTTTCCTGGGGTGACAGGAACACATCTTCCCCCCCAGATAGGACATGGATGACAGACCAAAAGATGTTTTACATCAAAACCAATTTGGGCAAACCTTTGAGATGGTTGGGGTTACTTGCAAAGCACAAGTGGGGTGTGACTTATAGGAACACGGGTGACTCAAGGGCAAAGTCCCACCCCATCCTGGATGGCAGCCTCATGGAAGCTGCATCATGGAGTCCCACTTCTAGTCAACTTTCTACCTTCCGTGTAATTTAGCTTCTTCTCAGGATCACTTGCAGCTGGGGAGAGGGTAGGTCAGAACAATTGCTAAAACTTTATGTGAGGGTCTGATGACCCCCTGCTTCCATCCTCCAGGGAGTTGTCAATAACTCCATTGACTACAGGCCTTGTATACCAGTGTGGTTCTGTCACAGCTACCTGGCTAACACATGCTTTACCTCAAGATGGGTTCACTTTATGCCCAGAGGAAAAAATTCATACAACAGTGTGTGTGTAAAGAGACCCAAGGGAGACCTCTGAGTGATGCCCAGGGCAGGCACCAGATGGCCTTCTGAGTGTTTAGGCCTAGGTATGGGCCTGGATGGAGTTCTCTGCTGGCTGTTGTTGTTGTCAACTTTCTCCTTGCTGCACAAACAGCTCAACAAAAAGCAGCTTGTGGAGGAATGGGTTTATTTTGGATTACAGACTAGAGGGGAAGCTCAATGATGGCAGGGAAAATGATGGCATGAGCAGGGGGGTAGATATCACCTGTGCCACAGCACTGCAAACAGTGGCAGGAAGGTGTGCCAAACACTGGCGAGGGGAAGCTGACTATAACCCCCATAAGCCTGCCCCCAACAACACAGCTCCAACAAGGTTCCAAAATTGCCATCAGCTGGGAATCAAGCATTCAGAACACACGCATTTGTGGGGGACACCCGAGTCAAACTATCATACTGGCGAAGAACTTGGCCACATTTTGTTCATGTCCAAAGACATTGTAGGACACTGAGTTTAAAAGTGATGAACTAGTGGAAATCAAGAACACAGGGTATAGAATGGCTCTTGGTAGCTGCTTCTAACCAGGTTTACAGTGAGCACCGAAAGCAAAATCTTTTTTAAAAAACCTATTTATTGTTAATAATTAGATACATTGTATGAGAAAGTCTTATAATGGTATCCCCATTTCCCTCCTCCCTGTCCCCAACCAGCTGAGGGCCCTCCTCAGTGGGATAGCTGGACTTCTCCATGAGACAGGGGGTTATGAATTATACCAACCTACCCAGTTTTTTCCTTTCTTTGTTGTTGCTGGGGGGGCAATGTCTCTGGACAGTCTTCCCCATCATGGCACAGTCTTTCCGCCCCCTTTTCCGAAAAGTACCCACAGTCATTGTGGGTGAGTTTTAAATCTCCTTCACTGTTGAGATCTTAAGAGTCTCTGGTTTTCTGCTTTGAGCTATGTTGGGTATTCTAGTGTCTGTATCCATTACTCTTTTATAGGTTATCTGGCTTGCTATGGAGGTAATTCTCTTGCTCATCTCACCACTTCCTCAAAGGTTTTGTTTGGTCCCTATATGATAAGTTAGGAGTGGTTCATCTCCTGCCTGGGTGTCAGCTATCATCCCAAGTTGTGTTGGTGGAATTGAGTTGTCCATAGATCTCACTGCCTTCTGAAAAATACAAACAGACTCTCCAACGGTGAGTGAGATCAGTATAGGTTAAATGAGACAAATGTTATTTTGGCAAGATTCTAATGGGTGTGGACTCTCTATCGACCCTTGCTTACTGGGGGGTTTCCCTTTGGAGTCTAGGTTCTTAGTCTCTGCAAAATCTTTTTAACCAACTTGCCATTGAAGCAGTGTAAAGCTTGGGCCAAGGAAGTCTTGGCTCGTAAAGAGATTGACACCCGTCAACAGAAGCCAAGAACTTTGTACTGGAAATCTCAAGAATTGTCTAGACCCTATCCATTGCAGGCTTGAGGGTATGCAGGAGTGTGATGGTTAAGTTTTGATGTCAACTTGACCTTTCAAGTAATCTTGGGTGGGTCTCTGAGGATGTTCACAGGAAGGCAGCCTCTCAGTAGGGGGCAGGATGTAAGGAAGCTCAGGAGAGCTCGAAGTAAACATCCTTTCCTGTGTGAGCAGTGCAGGAAGGAAATTCCAGAGGCTCAGGAAGCCATTAAGTCTGGGATAGAATTGCAAGACCCCACCCTAGGGCTATAGAAAGGTGAAGAAATTCTCTCCTTGGTGCACCCCCTGGCCCTCCTGCCTGTTTGCTGCTCTGTGTGTATGGTATTGGTGATGGGTTTCTCTCTGCTTGGACCTGTGAAAGGGGAGCAGCCTCTTTTGCATTCTGGAACTTTCCCTGTATCTATAGCTACAAATAAATCATTTCTTCCCCTAAATTGTGCCTGGTTTGAAGATTCATCCCAGCGGCTTGTGGCTGACTGTGACAAGGAGTAAACTCATTTGTAAGAATTTCCCTTAGGACCACTGCAAAAGAGGTGGTGGAAAGCATGTAAGTGCAAAAGAAGGAGAGGAGTGCTATGCATACTGTTTTCCATAAACAAACTGGCTGCTGTAGTATCTACTGCTGGGACAAAGAAACCATCAAAAGCAGATGATGGGAGAAAAGATTTTATTTTGAATTATAGCCTTGAGGGGAAGCTTCATGATGGCAGGGAAAGCATGGCATGAACAGAGGCTGAACATCACTTCTGCCACATCAGGTGGAAAATAGAGCAAGAGGTGAGCCATGTTATGGTAAGGGTAAGCTGGTTATAACACTCTTAAGCCTACCCCCAACAACACATCTCCAGCAAGACTGCACCTCCCAAATTTTCATTAGCTTGGTATCAAGCATTCAAAACACATGAGTTGGGCTGGAGAGATGGCTCAGTGGTTAAGGCACTTGCCTCCAGTGCCTAAGGCCCTGGGTTCAATTCCCCAGTACCCATATAAGCCAGACCTATAAGGTGGTGGCCCTGGCTCTCTCTCTCTCTCTCTCTCTCTCTCTCTCTCTCTCTCTCTCTCTCTCTCTTTGTCTGTCTCTCTCTCTGTATCTCTGCTTGAAAATTAATAAATAAAATATTTTTAAAAACACATGAGTTATATAAGCCATCTGATTCAAACCACCACATTCTGCCCCCATAAACTTTTTCCCATTCATGATGTAAAGTGCAATACATTCAGCCCACTTCTAAAAGTTTCCATAGTTTTTAATTAATTCCAAAACTATTCAAATATACTCATTGTCCAAGGTCTCTTAACTGTTAGCCTATAGAACCAAAAACACTTAACAACACAGAATAAACACTGACACTGAAAAGATGGCATTGCAAGGAAAGAGCGAATCAATAGAAGATCGAGAACAAGCAGGGGAAATGTTACGTCATGCAGCTCCCTTTCTATCTGGGAGCCACAATGAAGTCTTCAGGGCTCTAATTCTTCCCCTCCAGATGGGCTGGCCACAGACCAGGGAAAACTCCATCCCAAGCCAGAAGCTCTCCTTGGCAGCTTGACATCTTCCACTGCAAGGGATGGTTCATCTTTGTGGCTCCATTGAGTCTCCATGCAGGGGCTCTAACAACTCTGCCTTATATCGCTCAGTGGCCATTTCCAATAAAACAAGCCATGTTACAAATCCAGTGACCTTTTTCTTCTGCACTGTTATACTCCATAGTACCAGGCAGGCTACCAAATTTGTTGATCCAGGGGGAATTAAGCTGATTTCGAAGAATAGGGAAATTCCTTTAGCATTCTGGTCCCCTACTTTCAAAAGATACAGCATGCTTCCTGCTGTCCCAAAGCACAACAGCTAGTCCAGTCTCAATAGTAGTAATTGGGTGGTAATCTTTCAAACAATTGCAGCTGAAATAGACTACTCTCTCCAGCCTGAAACTTTCATTTCTTTCTGTGTCATATCCTTCTGCTCACACCATTTGATTTCTTTTCAATACAACCCTGCTCAAGTTCCTAGAGCACAAGCAGGATGCAGCTAGCCTCTCACAAGACTGTCTCTAGTCAGGACAAAGTTCTTTCTTCCCCACATAAGCCAGCCCCGCAGTCCATGGTTCTTAGCACATTTAGGTCTATCAAATTTCTGAGCAGAATGGCCTATGAAGCTCTGCTTGGAGCACTTTAAGATATTGCTTAGCCCAAAATTTCAAAATACTTCTACATGCCTGCGGCAAATCAGCTCTGAAAGCCCAAAGCCACACGTCAGGTTTCAAGCAGCATAACTCCACTCCTGGTACCAATATTTTATTGTCATTACCTTCTTATTGCTGAGACAAAGCACCTGATCAAAATCAGCTGATGGGAGGAAAATTTTTATTTTGGCTTCCAGTCTTGAGGGGAAGCTTCATGATGGCAGGGGAAAGCATGGCACGAGCAGAGGCTGGACATCACCTCTGCTACAAAAGGTGGAAAACAGCAGAAGAGTAAGCTAGGTTCTATCTGCCCAAGAACAGAGGCCCCAGCTGCTGTGGTCAAGGAAGTCTGCTCAAGCCAGAGTCAGGGTTAGTATCTTCCGTGCACGTTCCACAGAATGACAGGGTTATAGGTGTCACCCAACACAGTAGGTTCACTTCTTAGCTAGTGCAAGGCCCAGAAGCATAGACACACACAGAACGGAGAAGGATCAGTATTATTGCTTACAAGCAGGCACGTACATCTTCCAGAGAGGCATGCTCTTTTTGAACAAAAAAGAAAGGATACTTTATTTGTGAGCCTTACACGTAGTCATACGGTGAGGGCACTTCAGGACAGACGCTTTGCTGAGCATGTGCAGTTCAGAATATATGCTACTGGATATGCTAATTAGAGACCGTAGTTCAAAAGGAAAAGACATTGGGAAGGAATGTCCAGTCTGCTTACAAAGCAGCGAGGAGGTTCTCCAATGCACTTGGCCCACAGCCCATGTCCATGTCCAAGATGCTTCACATGAGTTGGAACTTACTGGTCACTTCTGGTTTATGCCATCAGTTGTGGGCCTATGACGGCTGGTCAGACTTTAGAGGAAGATAATAAAAGTGATTTTCCCCTCAGAGGGTCTCTAGGCCAATCCTTCTCCCTAGGCCCCTCCCCTAGCTTCCTGGTTTCCTAGTGACAACACTTCACAGTCTCAGACCATTGATAGCTTTACTTCCACCTGACCATCGTGCACTTAAACTTAAGTTAAAAAAAGTTCTCAGGGTTTTATTTGCGACCAAGGAAAAGGGCACTTTTGAAAGAGTGTTAAAGCCAGGTGTGGTAGCACATGCCTTTAATCCCAGCACTCAGGAGGCAGAGGTAGGAGGACTGCTGTGAGTTCGAGGCCAGTTTGGGAAGACAGAGTGAGTTGTAGGCCAGTCTGGGCTAGAGTGAAACACTGCCTCAAAAAACAAACCAAAAAAAGGAAAGGAAAGATCTATGTGGATCTATCCACAGATACTCCGATTTCTCTGGCTACTAACAGGGTCATAGAGGTTTTCCACCTCCATTTCAAAAGAAATCCTGTGTGCTAGAGTCAGGATCCCTGAAGATAGCCTTGGCAGGGCAGTGAATGAAGCTGAGAGGGTGAAGCCCAAGTTGCCAAAGATATCAGGAGGTTGGAGATGTCAGACATGGAATATCTGTTGAGGAAAGCCAAAGGCAGCAAGTAGCGCCAACTCAAGAGAGGAGCCTCAGAGGTTGCAAGTGGGGAGGCCGTAGGCACAGGCCTGCCAAGCCCATGGAAGCACCATGTACCCCAGCATCCAGACAGAGACTAACAGACGTGGACGTTTGCTTGGCTGGGCTCTGGTTTTAATGGTCCAATCTTTTCTTGCTGTTCCCCTATTCTTCCCTTTCGCAGTGGGAATGTTTACTCTGTTCCTTTTTATTTTGGAAAGAGATAACTTTCTTTTTGATTTTTTTTTTTACTTTATTGTCCATAATGAGTTACAACATTTAGTGGGCAAACAATGAGTTGTTATCCCCAATTCCCCGCTGCCCTCCCCTCCCCCCTCCACTGGATAACCTCCTCCATGGGTCGTCTGGATCAGTCCTTGTGACAGGGGACCCTGGATAGCCTAGTATTCAGCCAGGTTCTCCTGGCCATGCCTCTGGATCATCTCCCCCACCACGGCTCTTACAATCTTTCCGCCCCTCTTCCGCTCAGTTCCCTGAGTCGTGGTGGATGAGTATTAAGGCTGCTTTAAGGTTGTGAGCTTAGAGGTCTTTGTGTCGAAATCATTGGTTTCTGTCTCACTGGCTTATCCTGTGTTGATTGAATGGCTGTGGCTGTGGGCCCCTTGTTCATCCCGTCATTCTCTGCGGGGTTCCATTTGGATCCTCCACGATATGACTGTGGTGG
>PVHP010000572.1:0-46697 GCA_004024765.1 Zapus hudsonius
ATCCAGGATCCCTTGCCACAAGGACTAATACAGACAGCCCACGGAGGAGGATATACAACTGATCAGGGATGGGGAGGGGGGGAATTGGGGAAGTCGGGATAACAACTCATTGTTTGCCCACTAAATAATGTAACTCATTATGGACAATAAATATATATTTAAAAATAAAAAAAATAAAAATAAAGTTTAGATTAGACACCACATATAGGCCACATACTATATTGATTATGTGAGTAAAAGGGCCAATAGATTCAATCAAGTGTATATACCATAGGCCACCTGCAGCTCTTGTCCTGTTTTTTCGGTTAATAAACAGATGTAGCACTCAGATTCATATATATATATAATATATAATATATATATATATATATATATATATATATATATATATATATATATATATAAAATACTGAGAGGGATTAGGAAGAAGACCCCTCCCACAAGCAGAGAGGGCATGGCCTCACACAGTGACCTCATGTCACACTATCAAGGACACTCCCAGGGAGCCTTGCCAGCAAAGAAATCTTTAAAAGTCCTTACTTGAACTTGGGGCGGCTGCTTTTTTTTTTTTTTTTTTTTTTTTTCCTGTTTGGATTGCTGGGCTGGAGGTGTGAGGTACCTGGCCAATGAGTTGTGCTCCTTCCCCTCTCTGATCTTCAGGGGGCAGGGAAATTTTCTCTTTAACATGTGTGCTATTTTCCTTTTTTTCTCCACTTTTCTGGGTGATTCTGTGCACTGTGATGATGATTTATGAACCTCACAGACCACGTGGTGACTGGGCTACTTCCCTATCCAATTCCCCCTTCCCTTAACTGATTTTAACCTAGAATAAACGTGTGATAAGAAAAATAATTCTGTCCAAAGTGTCTAAATTCTTTTGTCATTAGAGGACACAAACTCAGGAGGAAATACAGCTGTAAAATCCCAGATATGGCTGTGCCAAGATCCCCATTACAGTACTATACACCAAGTTTTGGGGTTGTCTGTCATGCGATGATTACTGATACAACTTTTTCCCATCCCAAGAGTTTGGAGTGTGGTCAGGATATGGGGGTGGTGAGATGGAGACCCCAAAAAAAACTGCCTAATAGAACTGCACAGAACAGGAACCTCATTTGTGAATCAAATAAGTACTCCAGTTTTTTAACATGATCCTAGGAACTGTCTTAAACCATCACCGCAGAGATAAGAATCTGTAACAGCTGTAAGGAAGTGCAAGGCAGCTCAACCCACAAGTGACAGAGCACAGTGAATGAACACCACTTCATCTAGTTCTTATAGAAATTAAGCATGTTTAAAAATATACTTCTGAGCTAGGTATGGTGGTGCCACCTTTAATCCAAGAATTTGGGAGGCAGAGGTAGGAGGATTGCCATGAGTTTAGGGCCTCCCAGAGACCACATAGTGAATTCCTGGTCAGCCTGGGCTAGAGTGAGAACCTCCCTTGTAAAAAACTAGTGTGTTTGGGGGGGGGGGGATTTTTAAAGTAAAACCAGGACAAGAAGAATTGAGTAATGTGAAAATTTTGGGTGCAGTCACAAAGTCAGTACATGACAGTACTGGTCGTTTTTATCACCTTGGGTGTAGTAGTTTTTTTGTGAATTTTTAGATCCTGTGAACTTTAAGGATAAGGTCCTCTATATTTGCATTTATGTAAACATACACACACACATTCAGATTTCAAATGATGTATGCCAAACAATAGGCATGGCATAATTTGCTCAACTTCATCAGAGATCTACTACTATCATGTAACAAAATGCATTTACAAATCAAATTGATAAAGCCAAAATAAGCAATATCAACTGTATTAACCTAATGTGGTATTATTTTGTTCTGGCATTTTCTGGCACTTCTATTCTGAGCTACCTGATTCCACTAGGACCCCACTTCTGCTAGCCAATATTCTGTTCAACATTCCCTTGTACTGAGTCCCCCAATCTTATTTAACCAGATGTATTCGGTTCTGATTTTAGTCCAAGATAATTAAATATAAGCTGTAGACAAAAATGAGAAATAAAGACAGATGTGGTGGCTCATGCCTGTAATCTCAGCACAACAGAGGCTAAAGTGGTAAGAGAATTGCTATGAGTTTGAGGCCAACTTGGGCTATGGAGTGAGTTCCAGGTCAGCCTGGGATAGAGTGAGACGCTGCAGAAAGGAAAGACAAAAAGGAAAGAAGGAAGGGAGGGTAGAAAATACAAACTGAAACTACAGTGAGATATCACTTCAAACCCACAACCATGACTAAAATTTTAAAAGAAGGATTAAAATGATTATATATATAGAGAGAGATTAACATTAAGTTATAAATCCCACAAAGATCAGTTATCAGGTAACTAGCACCAAGATGACAGCTAAGGGACCTGTGTATGAATAATATTTTTAAAATTAGTCACAATGTAACTTTACTGGAAATGATGATAGTTTGTTGTTTGGAGCAGAAAGAACCTTTCAAGGATGGCCTTGGCACTGTGGCAGAGACAGGGTGAGGGCAGTCTTTGTATCAGAGAGACACTTACTTACCCCACTTTCCAAGGTCCTGGGCAGAGTCTGCCTTCAATTCTGCCTTGACTAAGGCATGCCTTCATTTCTGTCTTTAATTTTTTTCCTCCCTCAATTTTAATTCTATTAAGATAGTTCTCCTTAAAATGCAGGCATAGAAACATTGTATTTTCATGGCTTCCTTAAATTAGACTCTACTTCCAAAATATGTCCAGCAGCAATGAGTCAAGCTGCTCTTGTGTTAAGGTTCCACTGTTCATTGGGCTGCCTTTCAAGAAAAAAAGGTTAGTCTTAAAAATATTTTTTTTTCAATTCCTAAGAGAATAAAAATTGGAAAACCCATTCCTTCTGGAATTTCTATAAGGCTCTGATAGTCAGCATAGTTACGAAAAGCTCAAAATCTCCTAACTCAGTTTGATTATGCTTTGCTTATCGCCTCCGTGGCAAACCCAGAGAGAATCATCACAGGTCCTGATGAGGCTTCTCCTGCATTTGGCGCAGTAAAAGGAAGCCACAGCTCCCAGAGCCAGTCAGGCTCCACTCGGAATAGGCACAGGATCCTCCACAGGCGCAGCTGCAGCTGCCCCACGTGAGGGTCCCAGAACCCAGGCACAGTTCTGAGCAACCAAAGGCACATCTTCCTATCCATGACCTCCTCACTTGGTCTTCATGCTGAAATATTAAAATAAGGCCAAAGTGTCTTTAAATTTTAAATTTTAATTATACCTTGAGAATCTATGGTTTGGAAACACCACTTTTTTTGCCTTTAAATAAACCGATATCTGGAACACATATACACATGTATGGACATTAAACTATGCTTAGAAAACAGACTCCACTATAACATAGGGCCTTACAGGAAAAGTAGAGGAATCCAGGGTTCACCCTTCCATGTGTTTTTGAAAATATCAAAACATAGCTAGCTATCAGTCAATGTGTATGAAGCCTATGGGACTACAGAGATGTAAACAGTTTCCACTCTAATATCCTTACATTGGATGCTTCTGAAATATGGGTCTTGTAATACTATTCTATACAGAATAATAAATACTATCATTAAGCGATGGTGGTTATAATAATGGTGTTCCCTTGCCAAAAAGTAGCAAAGGTATTTTAAATTGTATTTTTATCATGATAGGGAGATTTCAAATAATTTAGCTAATTTTACCTAATAACTACTGAGAATTAACATTGTTATTTAATGCAATCAGTAGTTGAATAGAACATAAATCCAAGAACTAAGCACTAGGGAAGATGTGTAAAAGATAATGTTAAAAGGTTTAAAATTCTCAAGGATAGAAAGGGAGAACCCAAAGGAAATTAAATGCTGGATTCTCAAATGAGTGATTAGGCTTTCTTATTTCTTAAAATTACCCAGCAAAGAATATATCTTACAATATATATTTTTATAATTTCTGAAACCCTACAATATAGATTATATGTATTTTCTTTTTTGGTTGTTTCTTTGCCTTGCTTTTCAGGGGATCCTCTACCTCAGCCTCCCAGTGATTAATTAAAGCCATACACCACCAAGCCCAACCTTAAATTTATTTACTTCACCACATTTTTATTTCTATCTCTATTTCCCAAATATCAAAGTAAATTGATTTTATCTTATTTTCATGGACTATTTGAAAATATAAAGTATATTTAAATGTTTATACACTACAAATACTAAATCAACTTGTTCACTCTAATAAAGGCACTGAACATTGTAGTTGAGTTTGAGAAATAAATAAGCACAATAAAATTTCACTTAATAGGTATTAGCATTTCTTCCATACATGGTGGGAAGTGAAATTCCTCTGCAATTTAACAATTGCTACGCTGTTGCAGCTCAGGGTGATTCTATTTGTAAATAGCTGGTCTGAAACATGAGGCACAACACGGAGAAATGATTCTGTAGGCTTGTTAGTGCACAGGGTTCTGTCCAGATTGAGCCAACCAGGGCAGAAAGAACTTGAGGAGAGCAGTGTCAGAGAGCTCTGGGGTTGAGCTGGTTTACCTGGTTCTCTCTCCCCACCTGTTTTTCCCCTCAGGTGACTTGATAACACAAATAAAAGTGACTAGCATGTTAAAATGCAAAAAAAAAGTGGAAAATTGCATAAAAATAGTAGTCTGCAAAGGAGAATGCAAGAGAAAATATTGAAACTTTTACTTTCATCTAAAAATTAAAATGAGGCTTGAGAGATGGCTCAGCGGGTAAGGCACTTGCTTCCAGTGCCTAAGGCCCGGGGTTCAATTCCCCAGGACCCACATAAGCCAGACCCACAAGGTGGTGGCCCTGGTGTGTTCTCTCTCTCTCTCTCTCTCTCTCTCTCTCTCTCTCTCTCTCTCTCTCTCTCTCTGTATCTCTCTGCTTGAAAATGAGTAAATAAAATATTTTTTAAAAATTAAAATGATTTGTGCTAGAAAGATCACATAACTAGACATGAACACTTCCAAAGGTCTACTGGGCTCCTGGCTGATTGTCTCGTGGGTGATTGTCATGTAGGTCTCCATGAACTCTGAGGAAGGAATTTGTCTACACACACAGTCATTATTGAGGACAATGGATGGATGTCCAGGATTCAGCCCTGCTCTTTCCTGGATCCTCAGGGTGGGAGGAGGGTGCTAGGGCCTGAGCATCATTCAGAAGCTATGTGTCCTTTTTAGGCCCCAATAATTCAAATGGAAGCCTTCCTGGACCTCAAAAAGTCCTCCTCTTGGGGACAGTGTTGAGAGAATGGGCAGCTAGAAGTGTGGAGTCATTTTTATCTTTTTTTTTTCTGTTGATATGTGCCGTTTACAGAGATTTGCTCCCTCCTTCCTTTCCTTCTTTTATTCTGCCCATGTTGTTAGAGTACTTAATTTAGTTAAACCATGTCTGGAGGAAACATGGACCAACAACAGAAGGCTCAATGTTCATCTGCTCCATATAAGTCATTCTATGAAGCCATTTCAACATATCTCTGTCATTACTTCTCACACCAATGACTGCCAATGAATTTCACTTACATTATAATGACCTTAACTAAATACATACTCATATTAAAGACTTCAGGGTTTTCAAATGGCTGTCTGATCACTTCAAAGTCTTTGAGAATGAATATCTCAAATACATATTTAATTACATTTAAATGCATTACTACAATGTGTATTATATAATTGATATAGAATCATATATATGACACATATAAACATATATAGTAAACAAATAAATAACATACATAATGGATAAATATAAATACATTAATTTAAATTATATATTGTATTTAATACACAATATATTGTTCATGTGTATGCCACTCTACTAATAAATTATGCATTATGTAGAACATAAAGTGAACTTTTTAAGATAAGATAAAGAGTAAATAAACAATATTATTATAATTCAATCTTATTCTATTCATCAATGATAAAGTCATACCTTTCACATCTTCTTAGAGTAAATGCACCCTGTGTAATATTCTGAATTTATCATTCAAGGCTAAGATTGGAAATAGAAGGTTACCTAAGATTGATTTTTCTTGTAAAGGGAACTTAAAGCTAGTGGATGCTCACACCAGAAACAGAAGCATGAGAACCCAAGGTGTGGATGAGAACCAGCTCAGAGGATTACAGCTGCAAACCCCTAACACAGCTGGGCTGGAGGGAGAAGGGAGAAGAAAGGACCACAGGCTGGAGAGTAGCACCGGTCTGTCTGTGCTGGGAGCTTCAGGGAACACAAACTGGAACAGCATCTGCAGTTTCCCTGGTGGGGAGGAGGCCTGCACAGTGGCACACAGCAGGAGCATTCAGGTTCAGGGCATTCCAACCTCATAAAGACTGAAAAGAGCCATGGGTATATAATGGCCTGAAACTCTGGAAAACACAAAAGGAAGATCACCTGCAATTCCCCTGGGGGGAGGAGGCCAATGTGGCAGCTCACAGCCTAAACACTCAAGAGCAGGACCTTCTAGTCTGGTGAAAAATAGAGCTGGCCTGGGAACAGAACGCCTCAGACAGGAGAGATACTGGTTGAGCTTAAACCTAGTGGTGTAACATTGATCCAGACAGAACATGCCAAATGGCACCCCAAAGCCTCACTCCAATTACAAATTGAGAGCAAAAGCTCTCTCTCAGTCACCTGCCTGAGAGGTAAAAAGGAGATCTCAAAACCCACCCTGCTGGGATAAGAAGGGGGGAGAGGTGTAAGTAGACATGCTCTGAATACCCTTGAGCCCTAGTAGAAACAGACAAAGATTTCTACTCCAAGAGAAGATCTCGGACCCCCATACTATATTGTATACCATATATGAGTCCAGAGGAGCTGGCAAATCTATAACCTCTACAACTAATGCATCTGTGGTTACAACACTAACCCAAACAAAATAGTACATAGAACAGAACAAGCCCAGCATACCCATCGAAATCTGGTAGTGGCCTCACAACAAGAAAACTAGACCCTTTTCAAGACATGGGCAGAAACCAACATAAAAATCTATAGCAATATAGGCTGACACTCCCCAACCTAGGACAGCTGGTCCCACAATTGAAGAGGCCAACCAGATCACAGGGGAGACAAAACCACAACCCCAAAATGAGAATAAAATAACTCCTGGTCATAATGGCAATAAGATCATGACCAGGATGAGGGCTGAAATGGAAACTATCAAAAAAGATGTAAGTGAAATGAAACTCATAGACTTAAGACAACCTAATGGAGAAAAACTTGACTGATGTCAAAAACACAGAAAGTGAATTAAAGGTGAACCAACTATAGAAGGACCTAGACAATCATCTGATTAAGTTTGATGAGGACTTAACCAAGCTCAAGAACGACTTTCAGGAGACATTAGCAAAAACAAAAGTAGATTGGAAATTGGAACTTGCCAGAGAAATGGAGAACATGAACAAAATATAACAGAAACCAAAAATCAAACAGAGGTTTTAAGAGTATCCTTTGAATACCTCAGCCCCAGAACTAATAACCTGGAAGATAGAACCTCTGACCTCGAAGACAAGACAGAAGAAAATACTAGGGATTCCATAGGCTTAAAAAATATTCAAAAAATCATGTGAGTAAAATATGAGGGATCTGGGGGATACCACGAAGAGACCAAATCTCAGGATAATGGGCATTCCAGAGGGAGAAGAAACCCATGCCAAAGGCATAAAGAATATTTTCAACAAACTTATACAAGAAAAATTTCTTTATTTTACAAGAGAAAGACTGTCCAAATATGAGAAGCCCACATAACTCCAAACAGACAAGACCAAAGAAGGAACTCTCCAAGACATATCTTGGTTAAAATGCTGAACATAGAAAGTAAGGAGAGAGTGCTCAAGGCAGCAAGAGAGAAACAGTGCATCACTTATAAAGGCAAACCCATCAGACTTACATCAGACTTCTCATTAGAAACCATGAAGGCCAGAAGGGCATGGAACAATGCTCTTTTAGGCTTAAAAAACTATGGATTCCAACCTAGACTACTGTACCCAGCAAAGCTGTCCCTTATAATAGATGGAGAATTGAAAGTGTTCCATGAGAAAAGCCAGCTCGATAATTATATGAATGCAAAGCCAAACTTACAGAGAATACTAACGGAGATAACCCACACAGAAGAGACAAGCAACCTTCCTCAGGAATCTAATAGAGAACAAGCATGGTAATCATAATTGTTGGGCCAATAATAACACGGTAGGCATCAACCCCAATAACACTCCAACATGGCAGGGCTTAAAGCAAACCTCACAGTTATAACTCAATATAAATGGACTTAACTCCCCTATTAAAAGGCACAGATTAGCAGGGTGGATCAGAAAAACAGACCCTTCCATCTGCTGCCTTCAAGAAACACACCCCAATTCTAATGAAAGAAATCTCAGGATGAAAGGATGGAAAACAATTTTTCAAGCAAATGGAAATAAAAAGCAAGCAGGAGTGGCTACATTAATATCTGACAAAATAGACTTTAAATCAAAATCAATTAAAATGGACAATGAAGGACACTTCTTGCTCATCAAGGGATCAAACCAACAAAAGGATATCAATATCATAAATATGTATACACCAAATTTAGGGGCACCACAGATCATAAAGCAAAATTTACTCAAAAACAGAACAGAAATAGACTCTAATTCTATCATAGTAGGAAACTTTAATACACAACTATCATCTCTAGAGAGACTATCCAAACAGAAGTTCAGCAGGAAAATAACGGAGCTTAACAACACCATAGACCAACTAGATCTGAAAGATTTATACAGAACATTTCATCCCAAGTACACAGAATATACATTCTTCTCAGCAGCCCATGGAACCTTCACAAAAATAGACCATATATTAGGTTACAAAGCATCCCTCAACAAATTCAGGAAGATCAAACTAGTCCCCTGCATCATATCAGCCCACAATGCACTAAAATTAGAAATTAATAATGGAAGGGGCAGTAGAAGCTATACCAACTACTGGTGTATGAACAATACACTCAAACAATGAATGGGTCATTTAGGAAATCAAAAAGGATATAAAAGGCTATATAGTAGTAAATGATAATGAAAACACAACATACCAAAACCTATGGGACACTATGAAGGTAGTCCTAAGGGGAAATTCATAATGCTAAATGCCTTCATAACAAAGTCAGAGAGATCTCAAATCAATCACCTAACCACCCGACTAAAGGCACTGGAAAAAATAGAACAAACCAACCCTAGGAATTCAATCAAAAAGAAATAATTAGGATGAGAGCTGAGATTAATGAAGTAGAAATGAAGAAAACAAAAATAGATAAAGAGTTGTTTCTTTGAAAAAATAAATAAGATTGAAATCTAGTTAAACAAAAAGAGAGAGAGAGAAAGAGAGAGAGAGAGAGAGAGAGAGAGAGAGAGAGAGAGAGAGAGAGAGAGAGAGAAGACCCAAATCAACAAAATCAGAAATGAAAAGGGTGAAGTCACACAGACCATAATGAAATTGGAAGTATCATCAGGTCATACTTCCAAAACCTTTACTCCACAAAATTGGAGAACCTGGAAGAAATGGATGAATTCCTGGACACTTACGAACTACCAAAGCTTAACCCAGAACAGATAAATAAATAAACCTATCACATCCTAAATAAATTTATCACATTCACGGAGATGAAAAATTTAATCAAGAACCTCCCCAAAGGAGAAGTCCAGGACCAGATGTATTCTCAGCTGAATTCTACCAAACCTTCATCATAGAACTGAAACCACTCCTTCTGAAGCTTTTTTAAGGTATAAAAAAGAGGGGAGGCTTCCAAACTCCTTTTATAAAGCTAGGATCACCCTAATCCCCAAACCAGACAAAGACACAACAAGAAAGGAAAACTACAGACCTATAACCCTGATGAATTTAGATGGAAAAATCCTGAACAAAATCCTCGCAAACCAGATACAACAGCACATCAAAGACCCTATCCACTTAGACCAAGTTGGCTTCATCCCAGAAATGCAGGGATGCTTCAACATACTGAATTCAATTAATGTAATCCACCACATTAATTCAACCACAAAAAAAAAACAACAAACCAACACATGGTCATCTCAATCAACGTAGAGAAGTCCTTTGACATGTTCAAAACACTGGAAGGTTGGGCATAGATGGCTTATACCTCAACCTAATAAAGGCAATATACAAAACCCCTAAAGCCCAATTCACACTCAATGGGGGAAAACTTAAGGAGTTCCCACTTGAATCAGGAACAAGACAGGGGTGTCCACTCTCACCACTGCTCTTTAACATAGTACTTGATGTTCTAGTCCAAACAATAAGACAGGAGAAAAGCATAAAAGGGATTCAAATTGAAAAGGAAGAAGTAAAACTATCCCTCTTTGCAGATTACATGATCCTACATATAACAGACCTGAGGAATAGTATCAGTAAACTCCTAAAGGTGATAAACTCCTTCAGCAAAGTGGCAGGGTACAAAATTAACACACAAAAATCAGAAGCCTTCCTATATGCAAATGATATGCATACAGAAAAAGACATCAGAGAGACTGTCCCACTTCTAATAGCCTCAAAAAATCAAATACTTTGGAATATCACTAACCAAGGATGTGAAAGACTTATACAATGAAAACATTAAAACACTCAAGAAGGAAATAGAGGAAAATGTGAAAAAAATGGAAAGAAGTTCCATGCTCCTGGATAGGGAGAATGAATATAGTAAAAATGGCAATTCTTCCAAAAGCAATTTACAGATTCAATGCCATGCCGATAAAAATCACATCCTCTTTCTTCACAGACATTGAAAAAAAAATAATCTCAAAATTTCTATGGAAGGGCAAAAGACCTCATAGAGCCAAAGCTATCCTAAGTAAAAATACTCAGGAGGTATCATCATGCCCAATCTAAAGACATACTACAAGGCCATAGTAACAAAAACAGCATGATACTGGCATAAAAGCAATCAGACTAATGGAACAGAATTGAAGACCCTGCTCTCAGTTCGAGTACTGAGTAACTGTTACTTGATCTTTGTCAAAGGTGCCAACAATGTTTGCAACCTCAATAAAAGTCCTGAAACCCTGAATACCCTAGAAGAAAAAATAGGAGGAACTCTCCATGAGATAGCAGTGGGGAAAAACTTCCTGAGCAAACCCCAAGTAGCCCAGGAGGTGCAACAATCACTTAACCAATAGGAACTCATCAAGCTCAAATGCTTCAGTACAGACAAACATACCATACTCAAAGACAATAGACCACCATCAAACTGGAAAATGAGTTTTGCCAGCTATAATACAGACAGAGATCTAATTTCTAGAACTTACCAAGAACTCAAAAGAAAAAAAAAATTCAAAGAGCCCTTTCACATAATGGGACATTGATCTCAACAGAGAATTCACAGAGGAGGAAACACAAATGGCCAATTCTCACTTAATTCTCATCCTTAGTCATCAAAGAAATGCAAATCAAAACTCCAATGAGATTCCACCTTACTCCAGTTAGAATTGCAAATATAAAAAAAAAATCCAACAACAATAATTGCTGGGGAGGTTGTGGGGGAAAAAGAAACCCTCATTCACTGCTGGTTGGAATGCTAACTCATTCAACCACTATGTAAAGCAGTGTGGAGGCTCCTGAACAGATTGGACATAGAGCTACTAATGGACCCAGCTATCCCTCTACTAGGCATCTACCCTCGAGATGTCACACCCCAGAATAGAGACATTTGCTCAACCTTGTTTATTGCAGCCCAATTCATAATAGCCAAGAATTGGAATCAACCCAAAACCGTGGTACATTTACACTATGGAATTTTACTCAGCGGAAAGAAAAAAAAAAACACATGATGAAATTTAAAGAAAAGTGGACAGATTTGGAGCAGATCTTACTTAGCAAACTCACACAGAACAGAAACTCAAACACTGCATATTCTCCCTCATATGTGGTTCCTAACCAGGTTAAGCTTAAACTCAAAGCAAACCTGACAGGTGAAATGAGAGACTGTAAAAGGGGTTGAAGGAATGGGGGAAAGGGGAGTGACTTATTAAATAAGCTGAACCAATAATGAATCGTAATCATAAAATCCTTATTTCCATACAGTAAGCTCTCGAGGAAGAAGGGTGTATCGCCTGCTAAGATGGGCTGTGAATGGAATGGGAGAAAGAATAACTCCTTGAAAAGTGGATCATATCTGGAACTCCCTGGCCCAGTCATTGGTTCCTTCCCACACTGAGCTGTTGATCAGAGACCCACAAGGTCCCTAAAACAAGACAGGATTCTGTTAAAGCTCTTGAATACCCACCCCAGGCCAAAGGTAAGACCCTATATTGCCGAAGAAACCACCGAAAGTCATAACACAACACTGAAAGACCCTACAACATCCAGAATGGCAACCAGCCCCTAGATGCTAGCATATGCTGTGCTGGAAGGTGCTACATAAGCAGCCAGGGGAAATTGGTCAATAATATCTGGAGAAAGCAGAGAACACTGATTTACAATGCAGACTGCTGCCATGAGAAGACTGAACACACTGCCTCCTGGGAGAGATCAGTGAACTAAGAAGTGATCCCTTGGTCATTAGAGGCGCCATAACCTGGGGAGAGAAGTCAATAGCTTTCAAATTGGCCAAGAAATCCACTCAGTGTCAAGGAGCCCTTAACTGGAACTGGGAGTCAGGTCAAAATCCTATGGTAACCAAAAACTTGGGCCTCTAAGGAGAAACTCCCATTACTAGAGAACTACAGAGAGGCTAACCCCAATAGAATCTCACCAAATTAGAAATGTGTGTCACATTTAACCCATATTGACCTCACTCTCTGATGGATATCCTGTTTGTGTTTTTCAGAAGGCAGTGAGAGAGCTGAGGTCATCCTAACTCCACCAATGAGCTACAGGTGGAGGGCTGACATCCTGGCAAGTGATGAACCACCCCAGGCTTATAATGTAGACCCCAAATGAAACCCTTGAGAGAGTGAGGGGATAGCAAGAGATTTATCAGCACTGCTAATCAGTCAACCCAGGATAAGTCACCAGACACCAATGATTTCCAACATGACCTAAAGCAGAAGTACAGAGGCCCTTAAGATCTCAACAATAAAGCAGTCTTAAATCTCATCCACCATGACTCAGGGAACTAAGCAGAAGAGGGGGCGGAAAGAGTGTAAGAGTCATGGTGGGAAGAATATCCAGAGACATGGCCCCCCTCAGTAACAACACACAAGTGGGGGGGGGAACCAGGCTGCCTCTTGTGCTATCCATAACCTCCTACCCCATGGAACAATCCAGTATGCCCACCAAGGAGGATACCCAGTGGATTGGGGACAGGGAGGAGGGAATTGGGTACTGCAGGCCAAGTCATCAGAGCTATCTTTCCTTCTGGAAATAAATCTATTCCCCCTAACTCTTCTTTCCTTCCTTCCTTCCTTCCCTTCTTTCTTTCCTATTTCTTTCTTTTTTGTGTTGTTTTTTGATGCAGGGTCTCCCTCTATCCTAGGCTGACCTGGAATTCACCATGTAGTCTCAGGGTGATCTTGAACTCATGGCGATCCTCCTATCTCTACCTCTCTAGTGCTGGGATTAAAGGCACCCTCCACCACGCCTGGTGGCTTTCTTTCCTTCTTATAGTGTTAGTATTGCTGGGATGCTAAGTCTTTTCTACCTAAGGACTTTTTATTTCTAAGCACTTGCTTTGCCACTAGAATCTCTCCCAAATTTTCTGATGATTAGCTCTATACAGATCCAACATACCCTAGTAGTTCTGAGCAAGGACTGAGTCTTTGGACTCAGTCTGCCTGGGGAGACCTCAGAGCAGCTTCTGGATCAGTAGCCTACACAAGTTTGCCTCAGCTTTCTTTTCTGTTGTTGGGGATGAAAAGAATATGTACATTATGGGTTTATTTGTTGAATAAATTAATTTATTGACTTATTCCTAGAAACAGCAGTAGCTTTGTATATATCTGTTAAATATATAAATAATAAATAAGTCCTTTTAGGTCTTTTCCAGCCTTCTTCACTCACACTTTGGTTCCAGAATTCCTTACTTTATGCTGCAATCTACAGATAAGTCATTTCTGATAGCTCTTGCTAGGGTCTATGATCAATCATCTTTGTGTTTCCAATGCAAAGAACATAATAGATACTCAATAAATGTTTATTTCTATTAGTGATGCACCTTGCCTAAGCTTCCCTTGTCACAAATCATGAAATCAAATGAAGACTGCCAATAAAAGGATATTTATAAGATTGACGATTAAAAAAGGGCTTAGTCAACGATACCCAACACAACCCAAAGATGAAGTCCAGAGACATTTAAGATATCAACAATAAAGCAGACTTAAAATTCACCCACCATGACTCAGGGAACTGAGGGGAAGAGGGGGACGGAAAGATTGTAAAAACCATGGTGGGGAGAATATCCAGAGACATCGTCCCCCTCAGCAACAACACACAAAGAGGGGCGGAACTAGCTATCCCTAGAGCAATTCATAACCCCTTACCCCATGGACTGATGAAGTATCAAGTATACCCACCAAGAAGGATCCCTAGTGGACTGGGGACAGGGAGGAGGGAAATGGAGGGTACCGTAATAAGATTTGCTCATGCTCATGCAATGCATCTAGTTAGGAATAATAAGGATATTTAATTTAAAAGGGGGTTGCTCTGTCCAACTTGACATTCATGAAGGAAATATGAACTGTGGAACAATCAGTGAGAGAGGCTGTAGTTAAAAAATAAACAAACAAATAACATAAAATCAAACAATAGGCGGTACGTAGGAAGAGCTACTTCATACAGCAGGGCAAGGATTCTCAATCTCTTTTTCACTCAATGAATAAAAATTCCATCTCCATCACTCTCTTCGGCTTACCAGCATCTATTTCTAAAAACCTTAATTGGTTTTTAGTATCAAGTCTAGAAATGTTCCTCATTGTTATACAATCAAGAATTGCTACTTAAAAGTAATAGGTAGCAATTAAAATGAGTTGTCTGTGTTCAGACTAATCTGTACTGAAGTTACTGAGACAAAAACCTGTAAGATGATTAACAGTGTCTAGGGTAAAACCACACATCTACATTTTAAAAATATGGATACCCAAAGAAGGATAAGCAAGCTACGGGGGGGGGGGGGAGTGGAAAACCAACTTTCTAAATTCAACCACTCCATAAAGGCAATAGGACTGCTCTGTACTGAGGATTTATTTTGCAGTCTGACAATGGAGACAGGTCAGCAAGCAGCTTGGTGTTTTATCCTTCACACGGGTGTGCTGGAAAGCTCTTGGGAGCTGTCATTTGTCTCTGACCTACTTTGAATCCCATTTCCTTCTTGGCTGAGAATTGTGTGGCTGTCCACTTGCTCAGGACAGTGAGAAATGCCCATCTTTAAGATTAAACCAAGTTTCCCATAGAGGCACTCAGTGGTGAATCGATCTCGACCATTGTAAAACCCTTGTCCTGTGTGCTGAGATATGTTAGATGTAGTGGTGAATAACTCAGGGATTTCAGGGTAAGTTACAGTCAACCTTTAGGTCGAATGTACCTTCCTGCTTTTGTAAGTCTCTCTGCTCCTCTGTCTCCTTCAAACTTCTTTTTCTAACCAGCAAGTGAAACTGGGACCACCTGCTCTGGCTGTGTCTCCAGCACCTGTTTCTATGAATGTGATGGAACCATCATTTCTCTCCTCCCTGTCCCCGTTCCACTTAGGGTCCTCTTTACTTTGATTGCTGGTATGCACCATGAACTTGTGGGTTATGAGTTGTGAGAGCAGCAGTCGGTCATTGTGGAGAAGGACAATGCCTCTGGGCATTCACTCCCACACAGTGGCTGTTACACTCATTCTGAACTTTTTCCACAAAATTAACAGATCCTTGGAGAGTGTCTTTTAAATTTTCTATGGTGTTGATCTCTCAGAAGCTTCTGGATTTCTGCTTTGGTGCTTTTGAGTCTCCTCAGTGTCTGTCTCCATCACCCTGGTGCAGGTTGTCAGGCTCACAATGTAAGTAGCACTCTTGCTCATCTCTCCAATTCCTCTGGTTTCACGTGGGCCCTAGCTGATGTGCAAGGGGTGGTTCATCTCTTGTCAGGGAGTTAGCTATGTATTCTTGTCTTGATAGGTTTTAGTTGCCCTTGGTTCTTGCTGCATTCTGAAAAAGAAAAGAGATTCTCTAACAGAGAGTGAGATCGGTATAGGTAAAGCTGATAGCTTTGTTAATTTAGGAAGATTTTGTGGGTGTAACCTCATTTTTGGCCAAAGACTAGTGGGAGTTTCTACTTGGAGTCCATAATCTTGGTCACCATAATACTCTGACTCCATTCCCAGTTCCAGCTATGGGTTTCTTTCCACCGAGTGGATCTCTTAGACAACCAGGGAGCCATTGGTTACCCACCTAGGCTGGGTGCCACTATTGCACAGGTGTGTACATCTTGTCGGGCTGCTGGCTGTCATAGAGCAGTGTCCCTTGCTTGTTCACAACATTGTTGGCTATTTTCCCTCAGCAGTTTATGTAGTGCTTTCCAGCACTATAAGGGCTAACCATCTGGGAACTGGCTTCCTTTCAGATTCTAGCCAGGTCTCTCAGTGTTCTGTAATGACAGCCAGTGGTGTCTTCAGCAATAGGGTCTTACCTTTTACCTCAGGTGGGTAATCAAGTGCTTCTTCAGAAACCTGTCTTGTTTTGGGATCCTCGTCGGTCTCTCCAATCAACAGCTCAATGTGGGTAGTAACCAATTTCTGGAATTGGAAGTTATAAGCCAGAGCCAAATGTTTTAGGGTTAGGCTTCATCCCACCCTCTCCAGGGTCCTTCTAGATGGGATGGCTAATTTAAATAAATACCCTGGTTCACTACTTGTAGGTGGGACAAGTTCACAATTAGTGAACCAGGGTATTTATTAACATCAGCCTCCCTGTCTAGATTGAATCATCTCTTAACTCATCAGAACTCCATCACAGTGTTCACAATACAGAAGCTACTCAATAAATATTTCCTGTGTACATGAATTTAGTTTCAATTTGTATGCTTACAAATAGAAAATGAGTCAAGAGAGTTTGACTGATTTAAGATACACATCAAATTCTACATGAATCAAGTTAAGGTAGTACCCTTGCTGCTGGATTAGATAGGATATATGTATAGACTCATTGGAGTCCCATGCCTTCTTTGATTCTTGTTTTGATTATAGTTTATAGGACTAACTGCACCACATATAGCTAGAGCTGTTAGACGTCTTATTCTGGATGTCAGATTCCTTCAGTTAATGAAATTTTGGTAGGGATGAAAATAGAAAATCTAACCAAAGGTTTAAGCTTTACAGATGGAAATATGATTTTAATATTAGCTATTATAAATTAATTGGACACATGATTCCTTTGGAAAATAACTACATTAAACAAATTTGTTTTGCAAGAATTAGAAAATTGGACTTCTCTCTAAGATCTTATATTTCTTATTATTTTATGTTTTCCAACTACACAATCCTAATGAGTGGATTTACCTAAATGGAAATTATATCTGCATAATGATAGAATGATAGTTTTTCTTTCCTCCTTCAAAACCTGGCTCCTTTGTTTTGAAAACTATATTTACTCGCTTATATTTTGAGTTTTTGGTTAAATGTCAATTTCTCTGTAAAGTTTAAGTCTATTAAAATATATGTGCCTGTGGCCATGCTATCTTTAAATTTTCCTTAATTTGCATGCACTTCATATCTCAATGGAAAACCTACACTGTCTTCCATAAAGTCTATACATGACAATGCTTTTGATTGACAGGAAGGTTTATTATGCATTGATATGACATCATATTTATGTATAACAATGACTTTTTGACTGACAACTAAGCAATGATAAGATTCTGAGCACCTTCTATATAATACTATTTTTCATGAGTCAAACTAAAATACCCAGATAATTGGTTGAAATTTTCCATTTTCAGGCCAATTGCTAAATGTGAGAATGGGAAGACATGATGAGCTAATGTCTTATTCTTTACCTTGTGTGTGTGTGTGTGTGTGTGTGTGTCAAGAGAAGCATAGTATGTTTTCACTTCCTGGTTTTTTTTCTTTTTACTAATATTGTGTGCTAAAATGAATATTAAATTATCTTAAAAATAAGTATGCTTATTGTGGGTGTGTAGAATATTTTCATATAGTAATAATGGAACACCTTTTATTTTTTATTTTTGAAAATTCCCTACATGTATATATTTTGCTCATATTTACATTACCTTCTCTTGGCTCATTCCTGCTGAACCCCTTCTTTTTCCCAACTGGTCCCCTTTCTGCTTTGATATCGTTTCTCTTTAAAATTTGTGATCCAGTGAGCTTAATTAAGATTGCTTTTGTGAGCATGGGTGGGGGGTTATTTCCCAGAGTAGGGGCAACTCACCAGCGACTATGCCTCAGAAGAAAATATCTCCCCTTCCCTAGCAACCATTATTTCCAATAGCTCCTCTGGGAGTGGTGGGCTTCTTGAGACCCTCTCCTACCCATGATGGGTATTGATGGACCCAATCTTACAGGTCTTTGCTGGTAACCATAGGTGCTGTGGGTTTACAAGTGCAAGCAAGGGCTGTGGGATATTTGGATAATAGCATTCTTCAGAGCTCTTCCCCATTCTCTGGCTTTTACATTGTTTTTCTGCTTCTTTGGCAGTGCTCTCTAAGCCTTGGAGGAGGCGATATAGACATCCCACTTAGGGATGAGCTCTTGGCAGTCACTTATTCTCACCACTTTGGTTATTTATAGGTCTCTGCAGTAACCACCGCCATTGCAAAACAAAGTTCCTCTGACCAAGGCCGACAGGAGCTTGGAGATTTCCTTTCTGAGATTTGTGTAAGATTATCAGCAATTTGAAAAAAAAAAAGCCTGTTCTTTATAATATTAGTATTTAATTTGACTCACTGAAAAAATAAAATTGTACTATAATAACAGAATTCTATCCACATAAATGCTCATATTTTTAAAGGAGAAGGCATCTAGTTTCAAAAGCTGATTTGAGCACTGTTGCTTAACATGGAGAGACTGTGGCAGTGGGCTGTCACCAGGTGAGGGCACGTGACTCAAGCACCCTCTCAGGAAGTGCTTTGGTCTGCTCAACAGTCATCAGTTGCTGTGTGCTATAAGTTCTCCAAATAGTGAACATTTTTTATTATTGTCCCAATAAAACGATGGTCCAATCTGTAATTAAATCATAAACACGATGAAGTGAGTGAGACACTGCTTCTGACTTTGGCCCTGAGTACACTCAGGAAGCATCCGAGAATATGCACTAGGAATAGAAGGCTGACCCCTTACCAGTGACAACTGTGCCACTACTTTTATCCTTGACAATGATAAATGTAGACCTACTTTTTTTTTGTTATGTTTTGTACATGGGTTAAAAAGAGCCATGACCAAACCAAAAAAAAATTCTCTTGTGCTATATTTGCAAAAACACAATTCATTTTATTTTTGGAAATGAAAGCCACTTTAGAATAATTTTGAACCTAGCTATGGCTACTGGCATTTAAATTTTATTTTCAATAATAATGAAATGGATCCTGTTTTTCCTCTGGAGAAATTATGTCCTGCGATACACTTACAGAAAAAAAAAAAACTAGGTAAAATAGATTTCATTTTATTTCAAGGAAAACTTGATAGCTATTTTAGTCAAAAATTATGCTATTTTTGGTAGAGAGTAAAATATAAATAATGCCACAAATTTTATGTTCTGTTTAAAGACTATTGTTAAAATAGTTTTAGGCTCACAAGAAAATTAACAGGAAAGCATAGTGATTTCCCATCTTTGTACTACCTTAAAAACAACCTCCTCCATTATTAAACATTATCATCCCAAGTTCTTGTTTACCTAGGATTGATTCTTGGTGTTTTATTTCTATAAATTTGATCAAGTTTACAATGGCAAGCTTATAATAATTCCTATAGGAAGGAGCGGGATGTTTTCACTGCTCTAAAAATCCCCCGAGCATCGTGATTATGACCTTAGTTTGGGCTTTTCCAGAATAGCATGGCTGGAATCCATAGGCATAGCCTTTTCCAACTGTCTTCTTTCTCTTCCTGGCAGGGGTTCCTTTCCTCCGTGTCTTTTCACAGCTTGGGAGTTCATTTCTTAGCAATGGCTGATCTTCCATTATTTCACTTTAGCATCATTCATTTATCCATTCACATACTGAGGAATTGTTTTTCAGTTTGGGCAATTTTAGGGATAGTTTTCTCTATGAGTAGTGTAATTTGTGTAGTTCTGGTTTTGATCTTATTATTATTATTATTATTATTATTATTATTATTATTATTATTTTGTATATGCCTCATCAAGAAAAACCACTTGAAGGCCAAGTATGGTGGCACATGACTTTAATCCCAGCACTGGGGAAGCAGTGGTAGGAGGCTCATTGTGAGTTTGAGGCCACCCTGAGACTACATAGTGAATTGCAGGTCAGCCTGGGCTAGAGTGAGACCCTCCCTCAAAAAACAAAAACAAAACAAAAAAAAAAAAAAAACAAAAAACACGTGATAATATATATATAATCTAATACCATGGGTTAAATTTAGGGTTGAAAAACCCAACTTTGGCACTTTCTTCAACATAAACAAGTAAAATAATAACATTCTCAAGCCTGAGTTTCTATAGCAAACACCCAGGGGTCCTTGGAAGCCCATTGGCCAAGCACCTGCGTCACTGCTGGCAGCTGACCAATGACAATGGAGGCGTGTATCTATAGCAGCCAATGGGCTCACAATGGGTCCCACTCCCAGGAGACACCCTCTGAGGACTCCAGAAATACTTCCCAGGGGAAGCTTGCCAGGTACGGGGTCTTGTGTGACCAGATTGTTTTGTTTGGTGGACAGGCGGTTCAGGGACATGTCCAGACAACAATATTTGGGTATACATTCTAACATAGTCTAATTTATCTCCATCGGCTACTGAGCTCTGGGACAATACAGCATTAATGAAGTTTACCAACTTTCTCAGAGATAAAGGACTCCAACCCGCCATGTCTCACTTCAAGAGGGAAAGAGGAAAAGAAAGAAGGGATGATAAGACAGCAGATCAAAGACAGACAGAAATTGAGTTACCCCGCATCACTGTCCATAAACTCCCCACACATTTTGAAATTATGAGTTATTTATCCCCATCAGGACTGTGAGGTCACCAGGGGTTCTGCATGTCTGTAATTCCAGTATTGGAAGACATCAAGTTTGAGACCAGTCTAGACTATATGGCAAGACTCTGCCAGAAAGAAAGAAAAGAATGAAGAAAGAAAGAAAGAAAGAAAGAAAGAAAGAAAGGAAGGAAGGAAGGAAGGAAGGAAGGAAGGAAGGAAGGAAGGAAGGAAGGAAGGAAGGAAGGAAGGAAGGAAGGAAGGAAGGAAGGAAAGAAAGAAAGAAAGAAAGAAAGAAAGAAAGAAAGAAAGAAAGAAAGAAAGAAAGGAGAAAGAAAAGGAAGAGAAAGAAAAAAGAAGAGCAAAAAGAAAAACCTAAGCTTGATTGTGAAATAATATGATCTGTTATTGGGTCGGATTCAAGGAAAAAAGCTATTAAGAAGGAAAATGTGGCTTTCAAGGTCGTGACTGGAACTTTCTATAACTATGAACAAGGAATGAACCCAGATATGACTCTGGGGGCAGTTGAAAGGAAGCAGCCAGAGCACAGGCTTCAGGACCCTTAAAGGTCTCCACTCACTGAGTCTCCCCAGTTGCTGGTTCCTTCTGATCAAAGGCACAGGAACAGTGTCACACATGCCAACCACCGCAGAGTGAACCAGTTCTCATCTGCAGACGGTACTATGGGCTTCCAGATTGATTTTATTCCTAGTCAAGTTATCCTCTCAATTAAGTAACTCAATAATTTTTCTGCTTCTCAGTTTTCCAGTGAAACAATGTGACGACTCCGTGTACACATGTAACTACAAACACACACATGCACACATGCACATAGTTGAAATTGTTTTTCAAACATAAAATTAGGGTAATGTAGAACTTAAGCACATAGGTGTTTCTGTAAATTTTTAAAAAATGAACAAGTCACTCTGAATTCAAAAAATGGAGAAAATTGTTTAAACGATGGATAAATGTTATAATTCCCTATAGGCTAAAATATTATGGTAATTGTTCTCATAAGTTAAATGAATCCATAATTACTTGACAGGAAAGAAGTGTTACATTTACCAAAACAGACAAACAAAAATCAGTAGCAATCTGTGTTACTTTTTCCCTCTCACGTTCAAGGTAAATTAATTTTGTTACTGACATGTGATTATGCTGTCTTATTTCCACTCTGATCACTTATTCAAACATATCCATTTTCTTCCTTAATGTGTCATTGCTGAGATAATTGAACTTTACAGCTTTTATCTTGGGCTTCTATTACTTAAAAATCTCTGTGTGCCTTATGACAAGGAAAGGACAAAGGTAGAGATAGGCCTTATTTAGTTCTCGTGGTTTATGATCACATTGAAGCTCACAATTGATTGTAGCTTCCTAACCTCTCTTTTGCTACTCATTACCCTCTTCATTTTATACCTGTATTTCCAGCTATTAGACCATCTTTATTTAGAAGGCATGAAAGGAAAACACCAAGAAGGATTTGAAAGATAATCTATTTTTGTTTTGATGCTTCAATCTAATGCAGGTTTGAAAATGCTGAACTGTCTAAGGTACACTAAATATTCATTAGGCCATTTAGCTTTTACTAAGTTCTAAATGAAAATGACCCAGCCAAATCAAATTGAAATTTCATAGAGTACTTTTCAAGTATGGCTCTAAAACATATATTAAACAAATGCATTCATTCGAATGCAAGCCTCTCTCTTTCTCTAGAACATGTACACACACCCTAGGGCCCATTATGCTTTCAGTACAATGCCTCCGAAATGTGTGTGGTGTGGATCAAATAAATAGTTCAACAGCTTTCATAAGCAAACAATCTTATGGTCTGGTATATCCACAAACCTCTTGTGCTATTTCTTTATGCTTCCCCACTTACAAAGGTTAATGCAAATTTCATTTGAATTCAAGCAAAATATTCTGCATTATTTTATACACAGACAAAGCTGTTCAGAAAGAGCCCATCAGAATTTATCCATGTGAATCCAACAGCCTTTTATGGGCTTGTAGAAGCATGGCAAAATGTGCTTACTTTTAGAAATCAGACTTGCCCTGCCAGCCCAGGAATCATAGACTGGCTACCAGGAAGGACTTTCAAAATCACATAGCCTGCCACCTCTCCTGCTTGAAAATGTACTTTCACATTTATTCAAGAAAGACTCCTGCCGCTTACAATGTATTTTACCTTTGATAATATATCTGTCAGCAAATATACCTGATGCCCATAGTACCTGATGTTAGTATGAACACTATAGTTACCTTATGTCTACAGGGTTCACAATACACATTATTCTTTTTAACTTTCAATCTCTTTGTATGTATTTAAAAATGAATCAATTTTAGAGGATGAATAGGTGGGTCCTCATTTTTAATCCCGATTGACAATCTCTGCCTTTCAACTTTTGTATTAATGGATATAAATTGAATGTATCTTTTTTCTTGTGACTGTTGTTCTCTGTCCATTTCCCTTTCCTTCTCTCCCTCCCTCCTTCTCTCGCTCCATCTGTGTGTGTGTGTATGTGTGTATTTTTTCTGTTTTTTTCTTTTTCCTCTTTTGGATTAATATAATAGTTTTAATAAGCATTTTACTTTAGAACAGTGTTAATTGCAGAAAAATGTTGTGAAGATATTTTAGGGTCACTATATGTGTCACACCCAGTTTCCCCTATAATTAACATCTATTAACATGGTGCATTTATTGCTCTTGAACCTAAATCAATATATTAATGTTCAATTAAATTGCACACCAAGTTCATATCTCTAGTTTTTAGTCCATCTCCCTTCATAATGTCAGGATCCCATCTATGATATTACAGGGCATTTCCTCATCATGTCTACTCAAACTTCTTGGCTGTAACAGTTTCTCAAACTTTCCTTCTGTTGTATGTCCTTGACTTGCAGGAGCAATAGCTCAGGTATTCCATAGCCGGTTCCTCATCTTATATTTACTCATGATTAGATCAAGATAATGTATTGTGCAAGGAAGACCATGGTGTTAAAGTGTCATTCTTACCAGATGAGATCAAGGCGCATACTGTCAGTATGATTTGTCACTGTTGGCACAAGCCTTGTTTACCTGGATGAAACAAGCTTTGTTAAGCTTCTCCAATGTGAAGTTGCTCTTTCTCCTGTCCTCCTTTCTTACTGTACTCTTTCAAGGAAATCTACCCAGTGCTGCAGGAGTGTGGAGCCTAGATCCTTCTGCTCAGGAAATCGACATGAATTATTTAGATATCATTTATTCATTCCAACATTTGTTTCTATTTCTAGGACTCCTGGATATTTATTTTCCACCCTCAGTTGTAATCTAATCCTACTTTACTTTGTGTTGCTTAAATGTTTCAAGTTTTGGATATCAAAAGTTCTTTCCCATGGCTTGTATCTGACAATCTCCCCATCATTATGACTATTCTCTTCCCTTCTATCCCCTCATGTCCTGCCCTCTCTTCCATTTTACTTTCCTATCCTCTTTTAACTTCTCGTTTGCTGTCCTACTCTATCTTCCTTTCCAAGTGTTACTTTTGACTTTCAGACTCTACTCAATGCTGTAGGCTCACCTTGTACATTTCTTGTTCCTATCCCATTTATCCAAAAAAGCTCTGGCTGTTTTTATTGGATACTAGTAATAGAAACCAAGATCTGGGAGGGGTAGTTGTACTTATTTCTTCTTAGACAACATTGCTTCCAGATCCTCTCAACTGTTATAGCAAAAAAAAAAAGTGTTACTAAGATATACATGTGGAGGGGGGGGATAATATTTCCATGTGTAATACACACACACACACACACACACACACACATATATATATATCAGTCTATACTACTTACAGTAAATTTGAGTTCATAAGGCAATTTCCAACTCTAGTCCATTGCCATATGGAAGATCTCAATCTCTTTGGCTCTTATGTGTAATCTCTTATTATAAACGTGTGATTTCTGGCTATCACCATCCATCCATCAGCCATTTACTTAATTGTTCAGTTCTTGTAGACGTGTGTCATAATACCAGAATTATTTAGCCACAATCCCCCAGAAAATAACTTTCTCAACTAGGTTATAGTGTTTATAAACAGAACCATTTACCTATTGTTTTATAGACTCATTCCCAAAGTTACTTAGGTCAGCAACATTTTACCTCTCATTAAGGTTTTTTTAAAATATTATAATCCAGATGTATTGTTTTCTCTACGTCCCACCTGGGATCCTTCAACCTCCTCTACAATTCTCCTTAGTTCCCATATATTAGAGGTTTGAGAATTTACCATTGTGCTGATATTCAGTCTTCATCTGCTCAACCCTCTCAGCCCTTGAGAATGAAGAACCTTTAATAGTCTCTATCGTCTGGGCTTTTCCAGGATACATTTAAGTTTAAGTTTATAACCTTTTCACACAGACTTCTTTCATTTAGCCATGCATATTTAAGATTCATCTGTACCTCCTCCCCATGTTAAAAAAGCTCATTTGTTTTTTATCATAGAAAAATCACAGAATTACCACGGTTGGGATATTATTTAGACAACTGAAGGACATCTAACTTGCTTCTAATTTTTTGGTGATAATGAGCAAAGCTGCTGTAGTCATTCATGTACAGGTTTTTGTAGGAGGTTAAATTTTCTGGTCAGTTGAAGAAATAAATAGAAGTATAATTACTGAGTAATTATAGTAAAGCCTACTTATCTGTGTGAAAAAATTGACAACCCATCTTCCAAGGTGTGTAAACCATTCTGTATTTCCACCAGCAAAGAGAGAGAGGGAGGGAGAGAGAAGGATGGAGAGAGAAAGAGATGGAGAGAGAGAGGGAGGGAGAAAGAAAGAGAGAGAGAAAGAGAGAGAGAAAGAGAAAGAGGAGAGAGAGGGAGAGGGAGGGAGAGAGAGATCCTGTTGCTTACCCTTTGACAGTAATTGGTCTTGCTAAGGTAGATGGCTTTGGTGTTGTTCCTTGTTTGCTATTTTACTGAGCAGAAATATCCTCTTGGAGTATTAATTTGTAATTCCTAGACACCAGGCAATGTTTGGGCATCTTTCATTTGTTACCTGTCTATCTTCTTTGAAGACATGTCTCTTCAGATCTTTAGTCCATTTTGTAACTTGGTTTGTTTTGTTATTGCTGAGTTTAAAGAATTTCTTTGGTATTTTGCACGTTTTTTATAAGACATGTTTTACAAATATTTTCTCTCAGACTATGACTTGTCTTTTCATTTTCTTTTCTTTTTTTTTATTGTCCATAATGAGTTACATTATTTAATGGGCAAACAGTGAGTTGGTATCCCCAGTTCCCCAATGCCCCTCTTCCCCATCCCCAGTCAGCTGGACATCCTCCTCCATGGGCAGTCTGGATCAGTCCTTGGGGCAGGGGACCATGGATAGCCTAGTAGTCAGCCCTGTTCTGATGGCCCTAGTATGTTGTTGGGGAGGGGGGAGGCATGTCTCTGGATACTTTCCCCACCACGGCTCTCTCAATCTTTCCACCCCCTCTTCTGCTCAGTTCCCTGTCATGGTAGGTGAGTATTAAGGCTGCTTTATTGTTGAGGATTTAGAGGCTTTTTACTTCTGCTTTAGGTTGTGTCAAAAATCATCATCTCTTGCCAGGATCTCAGCTACCAGCCTGCGGTCATTGGTAGGGTTGGATGGGCCACAGCTCTCTCTCTGCTTTTTGAAAGATACAAACACAATCTCCATCAGAGAGTGAGATCAGTATAGGTTAGCTGAGATACACATTTCTGAATTAGCTAGATTCTATTTTTATTAGCCTATCCGTCAATCGCTCGCTTAGTACATCTCTCATTGGGGGCCCAAGAGTCCAGCTCCCAGTGCATATCGCCCGAAGTCCCCAGTTCCAGTTAAGGACTCCCCCTCACTAAGTGGAATATTTGGCCAAATTTAAAAGCTGTTGATTGCCTCCCCCAGGCTTTGGCTCCTCCATTGCCCAAGTGCTCCTTTCTTGGTTCGCTGTTCTTTCTCAGTAGGAAGACTACTCATGGCAGCAGACTGTGTTTCATGCCAGTGGTCTCTGTTTACTCCAGCTGTCATTGACCAGCTTCCCCTGGCAGCTTATGCAGTGCCTTCCAGCTCTGCACTAACTACCATCTGGGGGCTGGTTACCATTCTGGATCTCACGGGTCTCTTGATGCTGATCAATGGCATTCTGTGGTTTCTTCAGCAACAGGGTTTTGCCTCAGGCCTGGAGTGGGCATTCAAGAGCTTTGACAGAATCCTGTCTTGTTTTTGGAACCTCATGGGTCACTTTGGTCAACAGCACAGTGAGGGAAGGAGCCGGTGACTGGGAACAGGAGTTGCGAGACTGGCCAATTTTTCATAGGCTTAGACTCTCTCCCCTTCTATTCGTGGCCCCTCTTGCCAGTCGATGCCCACTACTTGCTCAATAGGTTACAGTATGCTCCTGAGGATTTTATGCTTTTGAACACATTTTGGTTTAGCCTCATGCTTAAGTCATTCCCCTCCCCCATCCCTTACCCTTCATTCATAACCTCTCACTTCTTTCTACTAGTCTGCGTAGAGTTTTCAGTTAGCCTGGTTAAGGACCACATATGAGGGACAATATGCAGTGTTTGGCTTTCTGTTCTTTTGAGAAATCCCTTAGCAGGGTCTGCTCCAATTCAGACCATTTTTCTCTAAATTTCATTATGTCATTTTTCCTTTCAGCTGAATAGAATTCCATGGTGTAAATATACCAAAGTTTTGTTATCCATTCCTCCATGGAAGGGTATTTGGGTTGATTCCAATTCTTGGCTATTATGAATTGGGCTGCTATAAACATAGTTGCACTAATGTCTCTCCTGAGATGTGACATCTTGTGGGTAGATGCCTAGTAGAGGGATAGCTGGGTCCATTGGTAGCTCTATATCAATTCTGTTTAGGAGTCTCCACAGTGCTTTCCAAAGTTGTTGAATGAGCTTGCAATCCCACCAGCAGTGAATGAGGGTTCCTTTTTCCCCGCATCCTCACCAGCAATCATTGTTGTTGTTTTTTTTTCTTTTTTTATGATTGCCATTCTGACTAGAGTAAGGTGGAATCTCATTGTGGTTTTTATTTGCATTTCCCTGATGCTTAAGGATGCTGAGCACTTTCTCAGGTGAGTAAAGGCCATATGTGTTTCTTCCTCTGTGAATTCTCTGTTGAGATCAGTGCCCCATTTTGTGAGGGGGCAGTTTGAGTTTTTGTTATTAATTTTTTTGAGTTCCCTGTATATTCTGGAAATTAGGCCTCTGTCTGAGTTGTAGCTGGCAAAAATCATCTCCAGTTTGATGGGGGTCTATTGGCTCTGAATACGGTGTTTTTGTTTGTACAGAAGCTTTTGAGCCTGATCAGGTCCCATTGGTTAAGTGAATGTTGCACTTCCTGGGCTACTGGGGATTTGCTCAGGAAGTTATTCCCTACTCCCATCTCATGGAGGGTTCCTCCTATTTTTTCTTCCAGAGTGCTTAGAGTTACATGATTAATATTGAGGTCTCTGATCCATTTGGAGTTGATTTTAGTGCATGGTGAAAGGAGTGGATTTATTTTCATTTTTTTTGCACGTGTTTATCAAATTTGCCCATAAACATTTGTCGAAGATACTATCTTTAGCCCAGCATACATTGTTGGCACCCTTGTCGAAGACTAAGAAGCTGAAGTTGCTTGCATTAAAGGCTGGGTCTTCAATTCTATTCCACTGGCAGTCAGTCTGTTTTTCTGCCAATACCATGCTGTTTTAGTTACTATGGCTTTGTAGTATGTTTTAAAGTCAGGTATGGTGATACCTGTGTAAATTTTTTTTTTTTTTTGCTCAGAAAAAGTTTTAGCTATTCAAGGCCTTTTGCTCTTCCAAATAAATTTTGAGATTATTTTTTGTTGATTTGGGCCTTCTCTGTTCTTCATTTGATTAAATTGGCCAGGGGGTTGTCAATCTTTTAGACTTTTTCAAAAAACCAACTCTTTGATTTGTCTATTTTTGAAATTGTTTTCTTCGTTTCCAAGTCAGTAATCTCAGCAGTTCCAGCCCAAAGATCTTTGTCTGTGCCATCCTCATCTGCTCATACCAGTCCATCTTTATGTAAAACAACCCTGCACAGATTCTCAGTACACAGGCAGGAAGAATGCAGCAAGTCTCTCACACAAACTGCTTCTGGCACAGTCCTGACAAAGTTCTTTCTCACTCTCGTAAGCCAAACCTCACAGTCCATAGTTCTTACTTCATTCAGATCTTTCAATTCTGATCAGAATGGTCCATCAGGCTGTACTCACAGCACTGCAAGGCACCTCTTAGGACAAGGCTTCAAATCCTTCCATATTCCTCCTGCAGATCACTTCCGAAAGGTCCAAAGCCACAGAATCAGGGATCCAGCAGCAACAGATGACCCCACTCCTGGTACCAAAACTGTTGTGGTCAGCTTTCTAGTTGTTGCACAGAAAGAATCCAAACAAAAGTGGCTTGTGGAGGAATGGGTTTATTTGGCTTATGGACTCGAGGGGAGACTCCATCCTGGAAGGGAAAACGATGGCATGAGCAGAGGGGTCGAAAACACCTCCGCCACAGCACTGGAAATAGTGGCAGTAAGGTGTGCTAAATACTGGCAAGGGGGAGCTGGTTTATAATCCCCAAAAGTCTGCCCCCAACAACACTGCTCCATCGAGTTTGTAAAATCTAAACTGCCATCAGCTGAGGATTGATTACCCAGAACACATTCATTTGTTTTGGGGGGACACCTGGATCAAACCATGACAGAATCTGTACTTCTTAGGCCTAGAATTGCTTTACTCCAGGCTCTTCTGGCTTTTAAAGTTTCTATGGATAAGTAGGAGATGAGTCTGATGGGATTACCTTTGTAGGTGATGAGTTTCTTTTCTCTCGCTGCTCTAAGTACTCTCTCTTTACCCTCATTATTCAGCATTATAACTAAGATATGTCTTGGAGAGTTCCTCCTTTGATCCAATTTGTTTGGAGTCTTTCACATCTCTTTTAGATGTACAGGATTATCTCTTGCCAGGTATGGAAGGTTTTCTTGAATAATTCTGTTGAAAATATTTTCTATGCCCCTAGCCTGGTTTTCTTCTCCTTCTGGAATCCCCCTGATCCTAAGATTAGGTCTTTTTATGGTAACCCATATTTCCCTTGAGTCTTGTTTACTTGCTCTTTTGAATTTGGTCAGCTTTCTGATTTCTCTCGAGTTCTCCTCTGTTTTGTCTTCCATGTCTGAGGTTCTGTTTTCCCAGTGATTGATTATGTTGGTGAGAGATTCTAGGGATGTTCTTATTATTTCAATATGTTTTTTTTTGTTTTCTGAAACTTCTTTTTGGGTTGCTTCTATCATCCTGTTGAGATGTTTTCAATTCAAGGTTTGATTTAATTACTTCTTACTGACACTTATTCTTATATTTGCATATGTCTTTGGTTAATTTGGAAAGCTGGTTTTTGATACCTTTAGTTTGCTGGTTTGCCTTAATTTCCATCAATTCTCTTTTTAGTTCCATTTGATTTTCCTCTACTATATTAATCCTGGTGGTAAAGCTTGGGAGCTGACTTTGTACTCTTTCCATGATCAACGTGAAGTTTTCCGTAGGATCTGTGCCAATATGATTGAGGTTTAGTGTCATGTCATCCTGTGCCTGCATTGCTCTCTCTCTTTTGTAGTATCATCATTGTCATTTGGCGTGGTTTCCTTAGCTGGTGTAATATTCTTGCATTAAGGTCTGTCCATTGTGATTCCACTTGGGGTGATTGCTGGGGTGCCTTTGTGCTTTCTACACCTCACTAGTGTGGACAGGGAATACACTGGGCTCCACTGGTAGGATTCAGCACTCACTTGTTTAATCTGTGAGTGTGTGTGACCTCAGATCACTGGTTGGGCTTTGATGGTGGTATTAAGGGTAACCTGCTGGGGGGTGTGGGGCTGTGGGGACTAGGTAGGAGGAGTTTGGGGTGACAAGTCCTATGTAGCCTGCTGGGGGTTTGGGGTCCCTCAGGGACTAGGTAAGATGGGGGAAGGGGGTCAACTGTCTGTCACAGGCTGCCCAGGGACTAGTTATGGTGTGGGGAAACCATGGGAACCAGCCTGTGGGACAGCCTCAGGAGCGGGTGGACACATGGGGAAACCACAGAATCTGGGGCTCAGGGATACCTCAGGGACTGGTGCTCGGGGAGTAGGCAGGGTCGTTGGGCAGGGATATCATGGAGAGCTGGCTCGGAGTGAAGGTAGGCAGGTGGGGAAACTGCAGGGGATTGGGGCTCGAAGAAGCCACAGGGTTCGGGCAGGAAAAACCATGGTGGAAGAGAGAAAAAGAAAAGGGAAGAGGAAAAAGAGGAAAAAAGAAAAAGAAAAAAACGGAGGAGGGGGCAAGGGCAGGAAAAAACATGAGGGTGGCTGGGTAGAGGCTGGCTGGGAAAGCCACAGGTTAGCAGGTAAGAAGAGAGAGGAAAAGAAGAAGAAGAAGAAGAAGAAACAGAAGAAGAAGAAGAAGAAGAAGAAAAGAAGAAGAAGAAGAAGAAGAAGAAGAAGAAGAAGAAGAAGAAGAAGAAGAAGAAGAAGAAAAAGAAAAGAGAGAGAGACAAGTAGGGTGGGCTTAGAGGAAAAACACAAGGGAAGCTGGCAGAGGCCATAGGAAAGCCGAGAAAAAAAACAGAAATAAAAATAAAAATTAGAGAGGAAAGAGACACAGAGGCTGGGAGAGGGAAGCCAGCAGGTGGGGAAAATAAAAAATAAAAATTAAAGAGGAAAGAGGAAAGAGACCCAGAGGCAGGGAGCAGGGAAGAGACACAGGGGAAGCCGGCAGAGACTGCATGAAAGCTGCAGACAGCGGGTGGCCTCGGGTGCCACTGGGCGACAGACTCACTGCCTCCTGTGAGCACTGGTCCTCGATGGCGGCTTCCAGTCATGAGGATCCTATGTCAGGAGGTGTCTGGAGCTAAAAGCCTAACCGCAGATTGTATCCACAACCTGGATCCCCTCTGGAAACACTGACCCTTGTCCCTCTGCTAGTCAGCCATCTTGAACCAGAAGCCTCTTTTCACTTTCTTGACAATGTCTTTTTAAAATGGAGTTTTCAATTTTAAACCTTATCAGTGTTTTATTTCAGGTTCTATGCTATTGTTGTTACCAAACCCAAATTCAATTGTTTTTTGTTTTATGATTTCTTTGAGAAGTTTTGTAGTTTTACATTAGGTCTCTGATACATTTCTGATTTATTTTATAAAAAGTATAAAATGTACAATGTTAACTTTTTTACATGTATATACAATTGTTCCAACACCATTTGGCAAAGAGTCTGTTATTTCTCTAGTAAATTGCCATACGGACAGTAACGACCCTACCCAAGACCTTTACCTCCTATCTCCCAGGACATATATAGGCTACGTAGCAAAGGAAAATTAAAGTTGTAATGAAATTTATGATTACACATCAACTAATCTTGGGATGGGGACATTATTTTAGGTTATCCAGGTGGCCTAAATCTAATCACAAGATTTTTACAAAGTAAAAGAGAGAGGTGGAGTCAAATAAAAATGAAAAGATATGCAATGTTGGGAGCATTATCAGGGTGATGTGTTGTGAGAAAGACTCAATAAGAGGTTGTTGGCTTAGAGATGGAAAGGAACCACAGGCAAGTGTGTGAGGCCGAAAGATGTTCCTGTAGAGCCTCCTGGAGGGAGCTGAACCCCACAGACAATTTGATCTTTTGTTTCATGAGTATTCTTTGTTGTTTTCTTCTTTTGGAATTCATGGATATCTGTTTTAATTATGACTATTGCTTTCATCTTGAGCTCACATTGTCCCTCTTTCCCAATCCAGTTGTCATTTAAATGTTAATACTTTGAGTATTTATTTGAATCATTTGGTCAATTTAAATTAATGATAATTGCTTTTTTAAAAACCTAGGCTTATTACTACTAACTTATTTTGTCCATTCTACACAAATTTCTGTGATTTTTTTTTTCTCCCCTTTTTGGATATTTCTAGATTTTTTTCTCATTTAATTTCCTCCTTTCTAGTTTGAATCACAATTTTATAAGTGCTTACTTTAGGAAGTTAAATTTACATACAATTCATACATATAACATATGAGAGTCTAATGTTAATATTTTATCCTCCTCAATAATTCAAGAATTTAGTTCTTTTCTTCTCTTACAGTAAATGATATCATTGTTGGGAGTTATAGCTCTATCTTTCTCAGGTGTTTGTATACTAGTTATTTTATATTTTCCTGGTTATGTTGGTTACTGTTTTTTTTTTCATTTGAGAGTAGCTTTAGTACATTTTTGTTGTTAGTATTATTTTTAATTGTTTTGTCCAAATGTACATCTTTTAGAATTTTACTTAATAAACTTATGTTGATGGCAAAATGTATTTGGAATTTCAAAAAATATTTTTATTTATTATTTTCATGCAGGGAGAGATAGGAGAGAGAGAATGGGCTTACCAGGGCCTCTAAGCTGTTGCAAAGGAACACCAGATGCATGTACCACTCTGTACCTGGCTGTAAATGGGAATCAGGGATCTAACTAGGGTTCTTGGGTTTTGCAGGCAAACTCCTTAACTCCTGAGCCATCTTTCTGGCCCTGGAGTTTTTTTTATTGTTGTTGTTTTGTTTTTAATTTATAAGAAGTACCTTTATTTTCTCTCATTCTTGAATACCATTTAGATGATTTGAAACGTAGTCTAGAAAGTATCTTACTCCATGTCATTAACATACACCACTATCTTCCAATTCTGCTGTTGAGTCAGATGGTAGCCTACATCAGGGGTCAACAAACCATGACCTACAAAAATCTAGATTATTACCAGCTTTTGGAAAGACATTTCATTGGAATACAGAATGCTTAATCTTTTACTTATTTTATAGCTACTTTTACGATACTGGCAGAATTAAGCATTTGTAAGAGATCATATTGCTGTAAGGGCTGAGACTCATAACCGCTGGTGATTACCACGGTATTTTCTCCAAGAGTCCAAATCTTAGTATGTCAAAGAATTGGACAAACTTAGATAGAGAGCATTCTCTTTTATCATACACATTTATTTATTTATATCAGGGCAAGTTCAGAGGAGTTGGGAGGAGGATTGGGAGATTCACAAGGGAATTGTAAAGGTACACAGAATCACCAAAAACTGCACAGAATCACCAAAAGTGAAGAAATAACACACATATACTGAGGAAATAATATTTACTCTCCTTCTCTCCCCACCCCAGGTCCCACCATGGCAATATCAGAGGTGGGGAGAGAAGGGATTTAGACTTACCACCTGGACCTGAGCCTCCAGCAGTCAGGAATGGGAAAAAAACAGGCACCTTCCAAGCTTGAACTTGGATTTTTAATGTTTTTTTTCCTTGGAGGTGTGTTCACGGAGGAGTTTTTGGCAACTAGAAAGGAGGTTACTGTCGGAGGCCACACCCTGTCTACCTATGGGGGAGGTCTTCCTCCTAACCTCTCTCACTACCCTCAAAGTGTTATTTATTCTTTGTCTTGCCCATTCTAATAAAGTTTATTTATTCTTGATTTATATCACTTCAAATAATTTATAACACTTCTGCTTTTTAAGATACTATCTCTGCTATTTGGAGCTTGGAATTTCTTTATGATTTCTGTGGATTTGGTCTTTTTGTTTAATACTTCTACTTTGTTTTGATTGTTGAAGATCTAGATCATTGTTTACACTCGATTCTGGAAACATTTCCAAATGTTGCTTTAAAAGGTAAATGACCTTACTCTGCTCTGTTTGTAATATCACCTTTATATGTTCCCCTCCCTTTATTTCTATATTTTCCAGTTTACCTTCTAATTCACTTATTGTTCTATGAGTTCACTCTCCCAGGCAGTAAGTAGTACAAACCACTGAGGTTGTAAATTCACAATGGTAGTTTTCACTGATAGTTATATTTGGTGTGTTAAGTTTTTATACTTTCTTCTTCCTACTCATATGTTCTAGCTATTCTCTTAAATAAACTGTTTTATCTGTAACTATTAATTCACATATAACAATCTGCAATTGTTAATTCATATGTTGATATTATTTTCGGTCACTGTTTCCATTATCTAATTACAATCTCATTCAGCATTCTTCGGTACCTGTGGTAGAAATAATTTTCTCCAAAAAGCATCTGCATTTGTTTCTGTCAAAGATTTGGGAGCATGACCCATCTAAGACTACCCAAAGCAACAAAATTATCCATTTTAGGATTTTTGGAGAAGATAGTCCATGTAAATTGACTTGAAGGGTGGCATTTATTTAATAGCTTTAATTATTTAATAGTTCCTTCCTCTTATATTTGACATCAAAGTTTCTGGTAGGAAGATCTCTTTGTGCTCTGGGAAGTGTGGAATGGGATTTGGATTGCAGGAAAGTGGGACCCTGGTTTGTTCCCAGATGACTCTTACTTGTAGATACAGGAACATGCTGGGATCCTAATTTGAATTAGTTGTCATTTGCCATGAAGTCACCTCGTCTTAACAACATGCTTAAAGAGGTGAAAAGATAGTGAAAAGATAGCTCTGCCCTGTTGGTTGTTTTCAGCAGAAGGCTATGTGAGAACACTGCTCTGCACTGTTCAAGGAAAGAAATTTGAACTCCTCTTGTTTCATGTGAGCCCACTCAGGCCACAGGTAAGTGGGTGATTTGACTGAAAATACACAGTTCTGATTATTCAGAATAAAAATTGACAGTTCTTTTGCAGAATGGTACTTTAAAATATAATCTTGAAGAGGAAAACTTTGGAAAAGTTTTCTTATATTTTTTTATTTATTCATTTTCAAGCAGAGAGAGAGAAAGAGAGAGAGAGAGAGAGACAGAGACAGAGACAGAGACAGAGAGAGAGAACACCAGGGACACCACCTGTGGGTCTGGCTTATGTGGGTCCTGGGGAATTGAACCCAGCGCCTTAGGCATTGGAGGCAAGTGCCTTAACTGCTGAGCCATCTCTCCAGCCCTGGAAAAGTTTTTTTTTTTTTTGTTTTTTTTTTTGTTTTTGTTTTTTTTTTAAGAACTTAGAACTTTGAAATTCATAGTAACTGTTCTAAATGTCAATATCTATCGATATTTGGTCGTGTATATATTTCCTGCTAAGCAGATTGTCAAATAAGGTACATTTTAATCCACAGAAGACTCTCATTTGATTGAAGATTTTAATCCAGTTCAGGGATGTTTCCACCTTCAATCATTGTCCTTTAGACAAATATCTGTTTCACTTGAAATTTTCCCAACTGCCCTACTTCCTAAACACCAAGGGAATCACAGCTACTGTCCTGGTACTTACACACAAATCTTTGGCATGATCTTTGCTTCCAGATCTTTCTTCTTACACGTGTACTCATTTATCAACTTAAGTGTCTAAATCTGCTCTGTCAGTCATTGATGGGGCATGGTTACTTCCTGATTATAATATTGTCAGTTTCATTCTGTTTCTAGTCTCCAGCATCTGTTTGTTTTCAACACTGTATAAAGCACACACATACAAAATGAGTCTATACATCTATCTTATCTGGCCTTGTTTTTTATGTGAACACTCCTCAAAGGACGTCTCTTTAATGGTGTTCCTCCAGCACAAGAATCTGTGTCATTGGGAGGCAGATTAGAGTAGTTTTGGCTTTTTATGTGATTTGTTAATTTTCTTCTAGACATAGCTACATCTGACTGCTTAAAGCCCAAAGAAATCCTCATGGTTACTGGAGAAGCAATGTTTTAATCCTCCAGATCTTTGGAGTAACCCTCCACTATTCCCAAAAACTACATATTCACGGATAATATCCTCTTTGACATTTAAACTCTGGATTGTGTAGCCTAGATTTAACAAATACAGCCTGTATTACTAGATCAAGAAATTCCCTTTATTTATTTTTCTGTCTCTTGAGACACGGTTACAGGGTAACTCTATGCAGTCTATGCTAGCCTAGAACTTGCTATGTAGTGCAGGCTGGCCAAGAGTTCATGATTCCCCTGCATCAGCCTCCAGAGTTTTTAGGACCAAAGACCCACATCCTATTTTTATTTTCAATACCAGCTATTTTCAGTCAAATTCAAGCAAGGAATCTCTACTTCTCTGTCAAGGTAGGGGGTTGACACAATGCCTTATTGGTTTCTTTCATTCTTTCTTCAAAAACAATTTTCTAAATGTTTTCCTGGAGTGCTTGAAGACCCACTGTTCCTCCCTACCTTCATGTTGCCAATATCTCCACAAGTATCTTCTTCACTACCATGTTTACCTGTTTGGGGTTTCCAGTTCTCAGTGTTTACCTCAGAGCCTCCCAAACTCAAATTCTGACTAAATTGGTGCTTTTTTTTTTTTCCCACTGAACTGTATCTGCTTTCATACAACAGAGTCAAAGAATCATCCACAATTATACTCAGAAAGAATTATAAAACACCAAGAAAATGGCAAAGTCAGGTTAAGAGACAGATATCCAGGACAGATTTCATCATATGGAGTTACAAAATAAATAACAGCTTAGAGATAGCAACTGAAGACATGAAACACTGAAGAGATGAGAAAGACAGATTTTCATTTTTAAGAAGTACAACAACACCCCAAATGTTTAAACAAAAGAAATATACACAGAAATATTACAATGAAATTGAAGAAATTACAAACAGACAATTTAGAAGGCCAGAGACAAAGGATAGACTGTTTAATGAAAGGTAATCAAATAGCTGCGTTTTATTTATTTATTCTTTAATTAAAAAAATATTTTTATTTATTTGCAAGGAGAAAGAGAGAGAGAGAGAGACAGAGACAGAGAATAGGCTCACCAGGGCCTCTTGTCACTGCAAATGAACTCCAGACACATTGCCTCTTTGTGCATCTGGTATTATGTGGGTATTGGGGACTTGAACTTGGGCAGTCAGGCTTTGCTAGCAAATAACAGCTGGTTTTTAACTGAAAGACAGAGAATATCTTCAAAGTGTTGAGGAAAAGAACAATAGTCAATTTTAAATGTATACCCTGTACAGGTTATTTAAAAACAAAGAGGAAAAGGTAAAAAAAAAAAAACTTGTTCCATAAATAAATAATAATCTACTTTCTTAAAGTTGTGAGTGCATGGAACTCAAGAAGAATCAACAATATAAACAATAAATATACAGGTACATTCATACAAACTCCAATCGTGTAAAACAATATTCTTACTTTATTGGAATTTTATGGCTATCCTTACCAATTATCAAACAAATGACAAGGGATTGGATAGAGGGTTCAATGGTAAGGCACTTGCCTGCAAAGCCTAACGCCCCAGGTTCAATTCCCCAGTACCTACATAAAGCCGTTGTACAAGATGGCACATACATCTGGAGTTCACAGTGGTTAGAGGCCCTGGCACACCCCATTCTCTCTATCTGTCTGTCTGTCTCTCTTCTCTCTCTTCTTGCAAATAAATGAAAATATTTTTAATGAATGGCTTAACAGGATGCTCATTTATAATCTGATGGTTCAGTAGGCTAGATGTCTGACACAGGTCTCAGGACTAAAATTCTCACAACCATGAGACTACAGTCCTTTCTCTGGGCTTTAAGAAGAGATTCTTGCTTGCCATGCTCAGGTTTTAGAAGGCATTCACATCCCCTGGCCTCTCAAAAGAGGAGTATGAATACATTCTCCTTTCCTCCAGCATCTTCCTGGTCCTTCTCCAGAGTCTCATTCCACTTTGACCACAGAGAGAGGAGGCCTTGAGATATGAAGGGATCATGTGATTTCACTGGGCTCTTGTGTTCATGTATAAAACATGGACATCTTTTTTCTCACCTCAAAGTCCTGAATTTTAATCCTACCTGTAAACATGGGCATCTTTTTTCCCACCTCAAGGTCCTGAACTTTAATCCTACCTGTAAATAGCTTTTGTCATGAAAGGTAAGCACTCACAGGTTATAGGAAGTTTGAGAAGCAGTATTTCAGATCATTCCTGATTTATGCTGATTCGGTTTAGAATTTTCCACCGTTGCATGGCATGGAAGCCAATCACACTCAGACCTAGCTGTCGTTTGAATATTGCAGTCAAAGCCTTTCCTGGTTTGTGATGAGCATAGTGCTCACAGTCAGTCTACAGTTCTAGGCTGTCCTGGAGACTACACATATTCCAGGCATTTTTGACCAGATATTTTCCATCTGTTATGGGTATGTTCATCACATGCCAAGAAGTATATGTATTCCATCCATATAAATATTATCAGTCTATGGTGGCCATCCATCTAAACCATGGTGAACACAAAAATATGGAAAAACAATAAGTGCACATAGGTAGGAATCTTTAACATTGTGAGAATCTCTGTTTTTGTGCAAGTTTGTATTTTTTTTTCAACTCCAATAAGAATCTCATGGGTTTTCATAAGACGTAGGAAGTAGATTCTGAACTCTAGGTGGGGCAGTAAATGTCAAAGAGGAGCCAAGAGGTTTGCGACAAAGCAGACGGAGGTAGAGCATCTTGTTTCTGTGCATGAGATCTATCCTAAAGTTACAGTAATTAAAACCATGTAGTGCTGACACAAGGATAGATACCTGGAATAAAACAGAATTTCTCAGCTGGAAAGATGGCTTAGCAGTTAAAGCATTCGCCTGCTAGCAGAAGGACCCAAGTTCGATTCCCCAGTACTCATGTAAAGCCAGAAGCACAAGGTGGCACATATGTCTGGAGCTCCTTTGCAATGGCTGGAGGCCCTGGCGTGCCCATTCTCTCTGTGTGTCTGCCTCTTTCTCACTCTCTCTCAAATAAATAAAATAAAATAAAGTTAAAAAATAGAACTTCCATTCATATTTACATACAGTATATGACTGAAAAAGCAATGCAGGTCAACAAAGATCAAGCCACAGAGCTTAGACTTTTGTCTATTCAATCTGACACAATGAATTTGTCTTCCTTCTTACAATGTAAAAATTAATTCCTAGCAGAAAAGGGATTGATTTCTTATCTACGTCTAATTCTCCTGAGGGTTTGTTTGGAGAGTAGCCTGTCAGTGGTAAGATTTCCATTGTCACTCATGATACAGACTTCCAACTGGAGGCTCTGCCCATCCCTTGGCTCAGGTCTCTCCTGACTCTCACAAATCAAAAGGGCTGGCTGGGAATACAGAGGATTTGCTTGTTTGTTTTTGCCTATTTGAGAAGGAGCCTGGTAGACGCAGGGTCTTATCTATAGCTTGGACTATTTCCAGGAAACCAGCCTGGTGCAATGTACCCAGAGTGAAACTTAGTGTTTTAAGATTTGGTGCTGGGGCAACAAAATTCCATAGATTATATATTGTAATTATATTATGTAATTAGTATGTTACATATTATGTAACATATTCAAGTATACTATATACTACCTACACTTTTTAAAGGTGTATGCTGCAGAGGCTTAGCATTGTACATCCATGGAAAGCTGCTGCTTTTGTGCACAGCTAATGCGTGTGGGGCAAAGGGAACTTTTCTCTCTGCCCTCTGAAGTAGAACTGAAATAAACTGACAATAGACAGATGAATAGGAGCAACGGACATAACAAATTTATTTGATCATAGTTTTAAGAGACATGGTTGCCTTCAGATTGAAGACCTAAAGACCCAAGGTGAACTGTTCACTTTTATGCTGGGGGTTCAGAAAGCAGGGACAGCTGTGTAGAAATGGGATTGGACAAAAAGTATCTGAGCAAATGGACATGGACTGAGGGAAAAAGCCAGCAAGGCCTGACTGCTCAGCTTGCACCTGACCCCTCAGTTATAGCATTTCTTCCTCACAGGAATGGGGCAGGACCCCTTGGTAAAGGAGGTCTTCATTTCTCTATGGCCAGCTGTTACACAGAAAGGCAGGGAAAGTTAGAGTAATATTTTTAGGTTTTATGGCTTGCTTTGGAGAAAAGGTATTCTGGTATGTATGACCCACCTTAGGGAAGAGGAATTCTAGTTTCTGGGATTTCCTTGGGAGGGAACAAGGGGTGAGAGACAGGAGGGCAGGCGAAGGGCAGACAGAAGTTTGCTTCTAAAGCCTTTCGTCTGGGGTATTGTTATCTGAGCCCCAACCTGCAAGAGCTTGAAGTCTGTAGGGAAGGTGAGGTCTGGAAGGGAAGATGTTAAGTGGAGTAGTCAAGACCTAGCTGAGCTCCAAGTCCATTCCTCTGACACCGATGGTGCAGTGGCCCTTAGGAAAGCCATCGCTCTCTTTCCTGGCTCCAGGCTGGAGCCCAAGGAGGACTGTGGGAAACCTCAGGAGTTGTTGTATCCAATGACCATTGTGTGAGCTCCGAGAACAACGGCTTCTGCTTAGCTTCTGTCCTCCACATCTTGCAATGAGAAACTTTCTTACTACGGCTTACTCAAACTGGCAATAAGGGAATTTGAAATATTACTTCATTTTAGCCATGGTGATAAGACACAAAGCTACCATTGTCCACCACTTGTCATCCCAGGGACCTGGGAATATATCCAGTTATTCCCAGATGTGTCCCAAGAGTGTCCTCTCGTCCACCCCCATCAGCAGCCAGACACCCAGACAAAAGCAGTAATGAAGCCAAGTGTGGTGGCAAAACTCCCAGCACTGGGGGGAAGCAGAGGTTCACTGAGAGTTCAAGGCCAGCCTAGGACTACAGAGAGAGTTCCTGGTTAGCCTGGGCTAGAGTAAGAACCTACCTTGAAAAAAAAAAACAACCAAAAGTGAAAAAAAAACAGCAATGAATTTATGCATAATGTGGTCCACTAATTCTGCATACAGCTAAATCATACTAACCTTTGCCCCAGTTGGTACTGTGAAGTTCCCATGTTTGTCTGTGGAAAATGTTCATTCATTTTCTATCGGAAGTTCAGAAAACTGTGTCCTATAAACTAAATTCATAACTTATCCTATTTACGCATAGTCTGTGGGATGAAAACTTTGCCTTTAAACATTTTATAATGATCTAATGATAACAGTATTGATATACTCTATATTGCTGTAACATTGCTACTGAGATATAAAATTAACTGCTATTAACACATTCTATGCTTTACAGAAAGAAGATGATAGAGAAGAAATAAAAACATTTATACAAAATGCATACAACAGATTCTTATCAAATATGCAGCAGCAGTTTAGGCTAAGAGTGCATGCTTAACATGCATGTGATCTTGAGTTTAGTCGTCATTCTCTCTCTCTCTCTCTCTCTCTCTCTCTCTCTCTCTCTCTCTCTCCAAAATATCTAAGAAATATAACTCTAACTCTTATTGCTCTTATTTCAACAACTAGTTACTTGATCACAATATTTATGATTACCTTTTTTTTCAATATTTATTCATTGCTGCCTTTGGCCTCTGCAAACATCTCACCTGACCATACTTCTCTGCCTAGTGGGGAAAGTCATCCTTTATTCTTGAAAGGTCTGGGCTGTTAATAGTCTTGTCTGAATTGGACTATTGTAATTTTCCAAGTATTTTAATCACAAGATGTAGACATTTCTACACAAGGTCTCCTGCAGTCCAGATACTTTCCTCTATATTTCTGCCATGATGAAGTTACCCAATATTAATTAGTAGTCAGGATCAAGTATGCTAGCCTGTCACTTCTCTGTCTGTTGATTTACAAGTATTGAAGTTCAGCTGATGGCCAACTAGAAGGCTGTCTCAGCTTCCCATTTGACAGAATTATTTTTGTGTCACCAGGAGTAAGATGTCCTACCTTTGAGAATAAGATCTGCTACAGAAAAAAGAAGAAAAGTTTTGCTATAGGAGCACTTACTCATAAGGAGATTTCCACCCCTTGACTGGCTATCTGGGGCCAGATATTGGGCATCTCACCACATCCTGAAGGATATTGCTTCAGTCCTACCACCCAGCTGATACTGTAATGGCCTTCAAAAAGCCATTTCACATTTCCATCAAGCCAGTTGCTTCAGGACAACAGGAATATGGTAAAAGCAGTGAAGCCCACGAAGGTGACCGCATTGCTGCATTTCATTTGTTGTGAAATGGATTCCTTAAAAGGAGATGTTGTGTGGAATTGATCTTACCTACGTTACAGTAGATAAAGAGCTCTATAGTTTTCAATAAAGAACTGTGGGTAGGGAAGGCAATGTCATATTCAGACTTCTTACTCCCATCGAGACAAGTCTTGCCTGCCTCATGCATGGGAGTGGTTTAACCTATGAGTTTTACCCCGGGTGCCGACAATCACCACACCCCCAGGAGGTGGCATCAGGCTTCCACTTTGGCAAATGCTGTTGGTAGATTAGGCAATCAGGAGTAGCTGTAACCAAATTAGCCCCAGTTAGTGAACATTCATCTTGTCTGGGTTATGTCACACCTTTATTCTCACTGCTTTGTTCATGGATACACTGGACATTGACAGGAATGGCTGGAGAAGGAGGCTGAGTGACAGCCTCATTTTATGGCTCTTATCTAATGATTAAAACTACTCCTCTGCCATGGTCATCCTTTGGTAAGTGCCACTGCAGAGCTCTCTTGACTCCTTGCTATGATTTGACTGTCTCCATCAGAACCCATGTAGAAATTGAATCCCTAGAGTCCAGCCAAAATATTACCCACAGTTCATGAGCTGATGGATATCTGTTCCTCTAGGAATCTCCTTTTTCAGGCAACATGAATAGTCAGGTCACTTTCAAAGTATCACTACTTAGAGGATTTCCTTTCACTACTATCTCCCAGGTCCCCAGGATAAAGTACAGGTCCAAAGTTGTTCATTTTCTAGAATTGCCAAGCACAGGCTTTTTCTTTCCCAGTTATCTAGTCATGGAGAATGTCACATACAGCCCTAAGTGTGGATTGAAAAGAAGATAGTATGTTATAGCCTTGGAAATGACAAAATCTCTTCCAGCACATTCTATAATATTCTATTCTTAACTTGCCAGACTATGGAGTCACGTGGAAGGGCATTGCACAAGAATGTGAACAACAAGATGCAGGGGTCAAAGACGCATCTTAAGGCTGGCTGTCAAACAAGGAGAAGGCAACATTTAACCCAGAGTCAGTTACTCATAGTATCAAGTATGACCTGTGCCAGTCTGTGACACAGAACAGTGACAAATAAAGAAATAAAATTAATGAGACAATTTGGAGTTGAGCCATTTGGAATAGATGATTTGCAGGGCTGTACTCAGTTCCATACTGATTCTGAAGTGTGAAGTTTTCTCATGCTCTCTCCTCAGTTGAAGACTCAGGACTCACTGCTGATACCCATCACTGTGTATGGTAATTTAAATAATGTCCCCCAATAGAGTTTATTATAATTGTGTTTATTAAATTATTAATTGTCTCCAGGCTTCTGGCTGGAGGAAGTGTCACTTTGGTCTAGCCTCCTGGGGACTGGCCCTTTCTAATTTGAAAGCAAAATACTAGGGATAGATATGCAAAAGAAGAGCTGGAACCCGGTCTGGCAGTTCTGCATTTTGTGAATTACCATGTGCTTGCTTGCTTAAGGTGCTGGTGGTGGTCTCTGACTCTGCTTGAATCTGCGAAAGGGGGGGCAGCCTTTCCTTAACTTCCCCTGGATCTGATAGTTTCAATAAATTCTTTCCTCCCCAAAATTGTGCCTGGTTTGGAGATTCATCCCAGCAGCTTGTGGCTGAGTGCGACACCGTGTGTCCCTTGGCAGTCATTGATTACCCTGGGTGGTATGCTTTTCAAGAGGCAACCCTCACTTAGAGTTAAACTATTCTAATCGGGGCTGAATAGATAGCTCAGCAGGTAAGATCATTTGGTGCACAGGCATGCAAACCTGAGTTTCATTCCTAGCACCCTTTGTAAAGGAGCCAGGCATGGCTGCACATGCCGCTAACCCTAGCACTGGGGGAGGTAGAGAAAGGAGGAACATTGGGGCTCACTGGTCAGCCCATCTAAAAAATAAAAAGGTGAGCTCCAGATTCAATGACAGACTTCTCAGGGAAATAAGACAGAAGAGTGATAATGGACTCTAGACCTCCACTGGTCTCCTGTGCACACACACACAACACACGCTTATCATAACATTATTGGTTTGTCAATAACTTTCTTTTTAAAAATATTTTATTTGCCAGCAGAGAAAGAGAGAGAGAGAGAGAGAGAGAGAGAGAGAGAGAGAGAGAGAGAGAGAGAGAAGTCTCGCTGATGAGAGAAGTAAGGGAGATATTGAGTCAGGTGTGGAATCTGGTTCGAGTGAGGAAATAGGTTGTTCACATAAGAACTTAAAACAGGGATGAAACTGATGTGATAAATTAGAATTTTGAGGGTTTTTTTATTCAACTCATTTTACAAATATTTGATACACATCTATGACAATATAACTATAGAACTTTAAAGAAAACATGTTTTTATTATTTGAGGGGGGGAAGGGGAGAAAATGGGTACACCAGGGACTCTAGCTACTGCAAACAAACTCCAGATGCTTGTGCCACCATGTACATCTGGCTTTTCATGGGTACTGAAGAATTCAACCCAGGTCCTTGGGCTTTGCAGGCAAGTGCCTTAACTGCTGAGCCATCTCTCCAGCCCCAGAGCTATAAAACTTTGAAAGAGAATGTGGAGTAAATGGAGCTATATCCACTGCCACCTGCTGCATTGTGGCTTGCTGAGATGCCTGAGCCAGCAGAGGACATCTCCCACTTGAGCCAGTAGAAGACATCTCTCACCTGAGTCAGCAGAGGACATATCTCTCACACCTGAGCCAGCAGAGGCCATCTCTCGCCTGAGCCAGTAGAGGACATCTCTCCTGAGCCAGTAGAGGACATCTCTCACCTGAGCCAGCAGAGGACATCTCTCTCACACGCACACCTGAACCAGCAGAGGACATTTCTCAAGAGGTCATCTCTCAGCTGGACTTCAATGATTTTTGCCTAATGCCATTGTGATAGGACTTGAGCATGGACACTTTGTATATAAAAGTGATTTAAAATTTTTTTAATTCACACATGAAGCATAAAAAATATACATATTAATGGGGTACTATGTAATGTTTTGATACATGTACATACACATGGTATAATGATTATATCAGTTTAATAAATGTACACTTTCTTGAGACTTTATTTGCAAGGGAGAGAGAGAATGGATATTCCAGGGCCTCTTGCTGCTGCAAATGAACTCCAGATGCATGCCCCACTTCATGTATCTGGCTTTATGTGGGTACTGGGGAATCAAACCCAGTCAGGCTTTGCAAGCAAGCACCTTTAACTGCTAAGTCATCTCCCCAGACAGATTATATCAGTTTAAACATATCTATCTCTTAAAGCATTTACCTCTATTTATGGCAAGACTTTTAACCTCCCTTCTAGTTTTTTTTTTAAATTATTACTATTCATGTGTGTGCACGTGAGGGTATGAGGATTCCCACATGCCCCTGGGTTGGGCCTTGCCTTCCACCTCATTAGAGGCAGTGTTTCTCGCTCTAGGATCTTGTTCTGCTAATCTTCCTTGTGCTTACTAAAGACTTCTGGGAAATGTTTCCATCTCTATATCCGTCTCACAGTCAGCATCAGTGTGCTGAGATTACAGAAGTCCATCAGGTGAGAAAAGGCCACTTGTGTTCCTCCTCTGTGAATTCTCTGTTGAGGTCAGTGCCCCATTTTGTGAGGGGGCAGTTTGGGTTTTTGTTATTAATTTTTTTTGAGTTCTCTGTAGGTTCTGGAAATTAGGTCTTTGTCTGAGTTGTAGCTGGAGAAAATCATCTCCCAGTTTGAAGGGGGTCTATTGACTTTGAGAATGGTGTTTTTGTCTGTACAGAAGTTTTTGAGTCTGATCAGGAC
>PVHP010000572.1:46797-138978 GCA_004024765.1 Zapus hudsonius
GAGATTTGCTCAGGAAGTTGTTCCCTACTCCTATCTCATGTAGGGTTCCTCCTACTTTTTCTTCCAGGGTGTTCAGGGTTACAGGCTTGATATTGAGGTCTTTGATCCATTTGGAGTTGATCTGTGTGCATGGTGAAAGCAGTGGGTCTATTTTCATTTTTTTACACGTGTTTATCCAATTTGTCCAGCACCATTTGTTAAAGATGCTATCTTTGGCCCACCATACATTGTTGGCACTCTTGTCAAAGACTAAGAGGCTGAAGTTACTTGCATTAATTGCTCACCTTGAACTTCCTTGAGATGGAGTCTCTCCTTCCACCTGGAAGCTGCCATGTTTTGGTAAGCAAGCCCCAGCAACTCTATGGTCTCCACCTTCCTGTAGACTGGGATTACAGAATGCGTATGCGAGTGTGTGTTCATGTCCAGCTTTTTCGATGGGCTCTGGGGATTTGAACTCAAGCTGTCTCGGGTACTGCAGGGCTCTCATATTTAATCAGCAAGATCTCCTAACTGCTGAGCTACTCCATAGCCCTCTTCTAGGTTTTGGAAATTTACAGTGCATTGTCACCCTACTGTACAACAGCACATCAGAACTTCTTGCCCTGTCTAAGTAGAACGTACACTAATCACCCTTGGCCTGTCCCTGTCTTCCTCATTCTCTGCAGCCTTTGTGGCCACAATGCCTGATACCACTGGGAGACATTTTTAGAGGGTAAGCATGCGTAGAGCAGAGTGAGGCTGACCTAGATTTTGGTCTAGCAGAAGTAAAACACTCTTTGAATAGGGACTCACAACATTTATTCTCTAATGGCTATCAGTCATATATACAGGATGAATATTGCAACTAAGTTCTCTGTTGGCATTGAAAAGTCCTTATTTCAGTGCTGGATGCTTTGGTTCTCCATCTGTGGGTTGACTTGCACTTGACACCCATAAGTAAGCTCAATCACATTCTTTACATAAAATCTGTGTGTCCCTTTCCTCCTTGCATGGTCTTACCAAAATTCTTAACTCTTCACAGGTGGAATCATGGAAAATTAATTTTTCTAAAAATAAACTTCTTGGGCTGGAGAGATGGCTCAGCAGTTAAAGGCACTTGCTTACAATGCCCATCAGCTTGGGTTCAATTCCCCAGTAACCATGTATTTCATGGAATTCATTTTCAGTGGCAGGAGGCCCTAATGTGCCCATACTTCACTTTCTTTCTTGGTTTGCCTCTTTGTCTCTTTCTTTCAAAGAAATATATAAAATAATATTTAAAAATAGACTTCTTGCTTTCTACCCTCCTTTATTTGGAACACACAAAGACACACACACACACACACACACACACACACACACACACACACACACATACATATTTTGTTAGGCACAGGAGGCCATCAAGGATTTGACCTACTGATGTTGTAGGTCCTACAATGTAATACTGGCAGAGGTGTAAACTTTCAAAAATTAATTTTAAATACAATATATCTTTTGAATTTTTTTTAAATTTAAAATGCTTTATCTAAGAGCATTCATACTTCTATCAAGAGTTTGTATTTGATAAATCCGATATTGCATACTGTTGTTTTAGAATACAATGTACTTTGGATTCATATGAGTTTCTCTCTTAACATTACAGTTGATATTTTCACTGGTAGTAACTTATAGTAAAATTTTGCTTAAATAATTTTCATTGTTTGTCTCTGTTTATTAATTTTGTGAGTGGAATGAGATTTCCAATGATTTACTCTTCTTTTCTACTTTATTTAGTTATTATAGCAATTTATACCCAGTTGAGTAGAACTAAGTTAAACTCTTTATTTTGAAATAGATTTTCTTGAACTAGATTATTTTTATGTTTGGAAGAACTATCAAAGTTTTAAAAAAAAGTTTAGTGTATAGCCCATCATATCTATAATAAGCCTTTCTTTTTAAATCCCTAAAGTCAACATTTAAATTTTATATGATGAAATACATCATTCCTGTTACATCATTTGCCTCATTTCCTCAAGGAAGCTTTGAAATAAACTTTCATAGTGGAAGACTTCAATGAGGCTTAAAACTTGAGTTATAAAGTGTGATGATTATAAAAAATAAGAGATAAAAATCATCTCTATAGTGCCATTATAAAGTGAGTCTATAAATGGACGTCATCCTAGTCTTTACTTGGAGGATTTATTTTTCTGACTCTTATTTCTTTGAGAACATAGAAGAAATTCACATGCTTATATCACCAATACCACAAATTTACCCACAATTAAATCCATATTAATGCCCTGGCTTCCCTATTATAACCAAAAGATGAACTATAGGGAGGGACTGTGGTTTCCAAGGACAGCTGGTCCCTTCCTACATCCAATCCACTGATGCTTCTTAATCACAGCTGTATTTGTTTTCTCTTTCATAAATTTCTCCCGTCCACTGGCTCTGAAAAAGTTATTCTCCGAACATGCCTTTATTCCAATTACCTTTCTGTTCCTTTGCTTTCTTTTTAGCAAAATTTCACTTCATAATGGTCATCTATGTTCACTAACAATTCTTCTAATTTTTCCTTTGTGAATCTACTATAGTAAGCTTTTGATGTTGCTCCTCTTATCCCAAGCTACACAAATGGCATTTACATCTTCAAATCTTCTTTTTATTTGGTCGATTAGTATTGATGTTCTTCAAGTATATAGTCCTTTGACTGAGAAGGTGCCTGTTAGTTTTCCTACCTCATAGGTCAGTATTTCTATTTAATTTCCTTCTCTTCTCTTCTCTTCCTTCTCTTCTCTTCTCTCCTCTCCTATCCTCCCCTCCCTTCCCTTCCCTTTCCTTCCCTTCCCTTCTCTTCTACCCTCCCTTTCCCCTCCTACACCTCTCCCTTCTTCTCTGCCTCTCTTCTCCTCTCCTCTCTTCTCTTCTCTTCTCTTCTCTTCTCTTCTCTTCTCTTCTCTTCTCTTCTCTTCTCTTCTCTTCCTCTCTCTGTGTCTATTTCTCCCAGTGTCCCACGCTGTGTTTGAACTCAGTATGTTGTTGAGGATAACAGTAAATTTCTAATCCCCCTGCCTCCACCTCACGCATGCTAGGATTACAGGTATGCACCACTATACCCAGTTTATGAGGGCTGAGGATTAAACTCTGGGTTTCATGCCTGCTAGGCAAGCACTCTACCCATTGAGCTACATCCCCAGGCCAATATTCCTTACTTCCGCCTGCTGGTGCCTCTTTACTTTTCCAGTCTCCACTGTTCAATGTTATTGGTAGCCAACTGTTCTGCATGGCGTCATATAGTCTTTTGACTTGTGATATCATTTCTTACTAATGCTTCTTAAATATGAATACCCAGGCTCCTCTAAGTCTATGTTTGTATACCCACCTGCTCCTTATCTTCTCCATCTGTGTGATTCACAAACACGTTGGAGTTAACCCAATTCCCAAATTATTGAAGACTCCTTGCTTAATTCTAAGATGTGAATTTTCACTTTATAAAAGGACATGTCAAATTTTCTTTATTAAAAAAATAAATTTTAGTTCAGTATTAAAGAGTAGATTCAAGTCAGTTAAGAAAGGCTTATATCTCATTTTTGAAATATATCCTGCCTAAGACAAATAGAACTTTAGGGAAATAGTAATCTATTTCAGTACTGGTGGTAATATTCATATTATTTTGAAATGATTTTATGTTTAGGACAGTATAATGCAAGTAAATGCTTTTGTTAATACTGTTAGGAACCAAGACTTTTAATGTGAAAGAAAAAGTTTGAATATAAACATCAAAGAATAGAAGTTAAAACCTTACAACGTGTGTTTGTATTTGAATTGGAAGAACCAACAAGAATTCAGGTAATCAATTCTTTTTTTCTTCAAATATACATTGTACTTTCCTTTATCTACTGAAAAAAAAATCTAGAACTATGAACCACCTATGAAATTCAGTGTTATGAACTAGATTGTCCCCAAAGCTCATGTGCTGAAGGCATAATCTTCAATGTGACTCTATTTAGGCTTTGAAGGAGGTAAATAATATTAAATGAGGTCCTTGAGAAGGAGCATTCAATCAATAGGACTGGTGTCCCTTTTAAGAATATGCAATGCACAGAGGAAAAGCCATGCACAGACAGAGCAAGACAGTGCCCATCAGTAAGTCAGGAAGAGAGGCCCCATCAGAAACCAATACAGATGGAATCTTAGTCTTAGACTTTTACCTCCCAGAACTGTGAAAACCCAGTATCTGTTTTAAGTCACCAAGTCTGTAGTATCTCTTTCCACCTCTATCTTAGATCAGTTACTTTTCTCTGATGTCTGTAAGGCCTGAGTCTATGAATACTGTAAACATACCAGGGCTAATTTGTTGTATTTTAATGCTAGTCCCCCATGTGAAGGGCCTCCAGTTGGTAAAGGTGGGATCATTTAAACATCAAAAGAATAAAACAGTGAGATATGGTGGCACCTGTCTATAATCCCAGCTCTTGATGTATATATGGGGTGCTGAGGCAAGAGACTAGCTCAAGTTTGAGGCCAGTTGGATTACACAGTGAGAGTCTAGATATCTATCTGTTATAGACCGTTCCACATTGCTGGGATGAATATCCAAACCAAGCAAAGTTTATGAAAGGAAGGGATTTATTTCAAGTTTACAGTTATAGAGGGAACTTCGATCAATGTCGCAAGAACATGCTTCTTTGTATGCAAGCTGAAACAAAAAATCAAATAGCCCTTGAAAACTAAACACAACAAGCAACAAGAAAGAGCAAGCAGCAGGTACCCTGCCAGAGCTCAGACTGCTCTAGATGTCTTTGGGATGGAACTCAGACCCCCCAACCCTGTAAACACACATTAGGGTTAGACCCCAGGATCTGCCCCCAGTGATGCCTCCGCCAGGCAGGTGGCTGGAGATCTAAGTTATAACCTTTAATAAAACATCCAAATCTATGAAGGACATCCATTCAAAATACCACTCTATCAATCTATCGATCTATCATCTATCTATCAATCATCTATCTATCTATCACCTATGTATCAATAATGCAATCATTTACACCCACTAAATGATGCCTTAGGAATTCAAAAGTGATCTTTTAAAAAAGACAAACATGGGAAATGAAACAATTCCAAAATGACAAAATTGAGAAAAAAAATCTAGTTGGACACCATGGACAGTCATTAACTCTGAAGACTGGCTTTTCCTATACAAACTATAAACTAACCAATGAATCCTATTGTGGGGGAGGAAAAACTTATTCTTTATCAATATATTTCATATATATATATATATATACATATATATATGCAATGGATGATGGAATTAGAATATGGAAATTTCAAACTCTAAGTAAAACAATTTAGGCAAAACCCTACAGTGATGAACAGTTGAGTGAAGAGCTGGTAGAGAGATCAGCACCTGAGGCCACTGGTCCACCTCAGCAACACCAGAGTGAGACTTTGGACCTTCTATGCCTGCGGGTGTGGTGCAGCCTGGAGTCCACCAAACCAGCTCTCAGCTATCCTTTCCATCACATGCTTCCAAACAGGCATCTGGAGGTAACCTCCATGTATAGGACACACAGTGGGATGCCATCACAAGAAAGCAAACGGACAGATCCACACTATGAGGTGTTCTTCAAATGTACTCACTCTGCTTCTTTAAGAAGTCAAATACATGGGCTGGAGAGATGGCTCAGTGGTTAAGGCACTTGGCTCCAGTGCCTAAGGCCCCGGGTTCAATTCCCCAGGACTCACATAAGCCAACCCACAAGGTGGTGACCCTGGTGCGCGCTCTCTCTTTCTCTCTCTCTCTCTCTGTATCTCTCTGCTTGAAAATGAATAAAAGTATTTTTAAAAAGTCATACACAGAGAGGGGGGAAAGGAAACAGGAAACAGAAGAAAAGTTTTTGATTATGAAGAGCTTCAGTGACTTATAAGAAATGCCATGTTGGCCGGGCATGATGGCGCATGTCTTTAATCCCAGCACTCAGGAGGCAGAGATAGGAGGATCACCATGAGTTCAAGGCCACCCTGAGACTACATAGTGAATTCCAGGTCAACCTGGGCTAGAGTGAGAAACCTACCTCGAAAAAAAAAAACTTAAAAAAAAAGTAAAATTCCCATTATTTTCCAGTCCAGATTTTGATGTTTTGGTTTATTCAAGCAGTGTAGTTATTTTTTTCTTCTGTTCACAGAAACCAGATAGTACATCAAACCACAAAAACTTTAATGTTAGGCTAAATGCAGACTTCCCACCTCTATTCCCAGCATGTACTGGTGCATGGCCGTCCCCTACAGGCAGCTGGCCTCTCTCCGCCTCCGCTGCCCCTGTTCCCTACAGCCTGCTTCTCTGCATTTCCAGCTTCATTCACACACCAGGAACTTCCCTGCTTTGGGAAGAGGAGGAGCCAAGCTGCTGAGTCATTCTCTCCAAAGCTTCCCACCTCCCAATTTCATCTCTGATTTTAGAACTAATTATCCCTTAATTTCTTGCACTTTTCTCTAGCCAGTTCTGTCCAATTTTAGGTGACACGACTTATTCATTTCACCTCACTATATCTTGCTGATTGCCACTGCAGATCCAGCTTAAAACCTACCCTGTAAGAGAAGCACACTGGGCATTTCTGGTAATTTTAAATTCTTCTTTTCCTCTGATTTCCACCAGACTTAAGACATGCATTCTTTAACTTATCACTTTATATTTCAAAACTTGTTTGATAAAATATATGTTTACATATGTAGTACACAGAATAGTTAAAGTAAAAATAAAATCAAGATAAAACAATGATAGAGAGAAAACTATATTTGACTGGAGACCAAGCGTGTCAGCTACCCTTAGTCACCTTACATAATTCTTAAGTGGTTCACGTGCACATGCATTTGCAACACTTACCAAGATATGTGCTCCTCAAGGACCAGAGTGATTAAATACAAAATTAGGCATTCATTAGGCAGGTTGGTATAGTTTAAGAACTTCAAGAAAAAAATAAAGATAACCGTCTGTCAGACCTGATATATGTTTATCTTCTAAAGATATGATTGCACTTAATGATCCCCAAGGAACTTTCTCGTTACATCCCTCTCTAGTACTTCTGCTACCTCAGCTACAAAGTTCACAGAGCACTCCCGAGTCAGCAGAGTCTCTGGACCAGCAGCGTTGGAATTGCTGGAGAAGATGCCCGTTCCACTTCACCCCAGGCCTCCTTTACCAGTATCTCCCTCCAGCAACTCAAGATGACAAAGGAAAATGTCTCTTCTCATTTGAAAAATTCAGGATTATTCTTTACCTGCTCTCCTAAACATTAAGTTCATTCAAATGAAATCTTTGCAATTTTCACTGACAGCTGGAAATAAAGCACCATGGTATTTAACATATATCTTTTAGCATGTTCCTTGCTTTGAATATATTTTAAGCATATATGATATTTACATTTTTATTATGAATCTCATAGCATTTTCCTCCATGTTGTCTTAATATTTTTCCTAACTCCTCTTGGCAATGGAAAATTTAAGCAAGGCTCCTTTCTTGCATTATTTGCTTACTGATAAACTTTACCTGTTACCAGCTGTGTTCCACATTTCTTCAATTGACATTCACTTGACTTCACTATACTTTTAAAAGTATAAAATTATAAGTATATGCTTCTAAATTTTTATATCATGGAAAATTGTTAACACATGAAAAATAAACAAACTATTTCAACCTATTTTAATCAACGTTCAACGATGATGGTAACATTCTGATACTTTCTTCATACCCTCACTCCATTATTATTTAAAATAGTTTAAGGTAAATTTATATATTCTGAAATGTGTGACTTTCAACTATGAAATTTTGACAAATGAATTTAGAAAATTTCATCCACAAGTGACAGAATATCTTTACCATCGAATAATTTTTAAACATGGATGAGGTATTCACAAAGCATATCATTCACTCTCCTGAGTACCAGAAATCCTCTCAAAATTACTTACGGCCCCTAATACAATATGAATGCTATGTAAGTAGCTGTTTAGTGAATAATAAGAAAAAGATCTATCCCTATTCGGTGCATAAGCAGCCATCATAAGTGTAATTTCATAATTGCAAATTGCACAGCCCATGTATTTTGTTAACTTGTGGATGTGCAACCCAAAGATACAGAGGGCCAGTTGAACTACAATACCCTGTGTCTGGAGAGCCTGAGAAACCAATGCTGTTCTGTTCACAAGTCAGGACTCCTCAGTGGTTCCATTCTAGTGCTGAGTCTTCCGCCTGTATTGGGTGATGAAGCGTTGCTCTGATGTCCACAAGGGATGACGACAGCAGGGCAGATGCACAATCCAGCAAATGGCATGGACAACCAGGCAGAGGTGTTGAGTTCTCCTGGTACTTTATCATATATAGGTTGCCATCACCCTGGGGTAGGGTGATGCTCCCTTGGTTAATCCTTTCTGGATTCACCCTCACAGACCTGCCCAAGGGAAATAACTCTTGTTTGATTCTTGTTCTAATTAAGTTGACAATGGAATGTAACCATCACCTCTATAGAAAAACTCATGAGGTCTAAATTATTCAAATGTTTTGTGAAAACCTAAAATATAGTTTGCTTTACTCTGAACCTTAAAGTAAAAGAAGTCACGGAAACTATTATGACAAGCTTGTATTGCGACAATAATTAAATTCAAATCAATGACCTATTTATCAGAAATATAATGTAATGAACATGGAGTAATTTATACACAAAGCAGTTCTCCTAAAAATAAATTAGGATATTATCTAGTAGCATTTCCTAAATCATTAGACTTTTCTATCACTCTTAGCATGAGGTAAAGATTAAGTGATTTTTATTCCATGTGTAGAAAGAGAAATAAATGTAGCACATATGCTAAAAACTTACTGTATTTTTACAAAGGTGTCATGGTTTGATCCAGGTTCCCCCACAAACAAATGAATGTGTTCTGAGTGATCAATCCTCAGCTGATGGAAGCTTGGGTTTTACAACCTCTCTGGAGCTGTGTTGTTGGGGGCGGGCTTACAGGGAATATAAGCCAGCTTCCCCTTGCCAGTGTTTGGCACACCTTCCTGCCATTATTTGCAGCGCTATAATGGAGGTGATGTCCACCCCTCTGCTCATGCCATCATTTTCCCTGCCAGGATGGAGTCTCCCCTTGAGTTCGTAAGCCAAATAAATCCATTCCTCCACAAGCCACTTTTGCTTGGGTTCTTTCTGTGCAAAACTAGAAAGCTGACTCCAAGAAAAGGTTAGAACAAAATCTTACATCTAGGAAAGGAGGTATGAAACTGAAAGAGTTTTTAAAAATTGCATTGAAAAATTATCCCATATTCCTCCAAGGATGAAACCTGGTTATTAGAGGCCTCTTCCCTGAATTTTGCCCAGGCCATGCACGGCCATAGGCCTGACACTGATGTGTGGTTCATTCCTTGTGCATTGTAGTACATGCTGTTTCAACAAGACGTCTTCAGACATAACAAATGTAATAGCCACAGTCAAATTACGGGCTATAAAAAATATTGCACTATGAATTATTTGCCAAGAAATAAAAGATACATTGTAATTTGCCGAGAAACAACTGTCTAATGTGTTTCTTTTTTATAAAAAAAATTGTGCTTGCTTGCAAAATATTTGGAAAGTAAATTATCTATTACTATTGCTTTCTTGCTAATTGTCCATAATAATCCCTTTCAATTACTGTGGCAAAGTAGGTCAGCCAATTTTTAGTGCTTATGAAACTCGCAATTTAGAGTGAGGCAGCATACCAGCCAGTTAGATTTTAATATGATTGAGCAAATAGGCTTCCTTTCAGTTTGCTTAACCCTAAACATGAATCCAGATCTGCTATAATATCTAAATGAAATGATGCTTAATTTTATTTATATTACTAGTTTATACCTGTTTGTAGGGAGAGTCAATCCAAATGCTTTTCCTTTAGTTTTAGGTTGAAAGATTTTACTTTTCAGAGCAATTTTATGTTTATAAAATTAATAAATAAGTAAATAGTTCAGCTGACACACACACACATTTCCACTTATCATTTTTTATTACACAAATTCTTGTCTATTAATATTCATGTTCAGATTAGGAACCTGAGGCTGTCTTTGTATTTTGTGAATAAGGCAGCGATAGTGTCCATGGTATCTCCCATCTTTCAAGTACCTTGTCCACTTATATAGTTCATATATCACAGTCACTGAATAACTTTAGGATTTTATAATGACCCTATCAACAATAGGGAGGATGGGTGAAACAGGGGGACAATGGGAGAAGGAAGTCCAAGCAGAACAGATAAAGGACTGAGTTAAAACAGTGGTAACAGACATCGAAAGGAAGAGAGAACTTTGAGTAGTATATCTTTGGGTAAAGGTTGTGACCAAGCAATAAGTTTGATGTCTATGTTAATAGGAGAGAATTATCAGTTCTCTGACTGGGTTATAAGTGTGGCCATTGATAGACACAGGAATATTTGGGGAATCAGGAAATACTGATGTGCCATACTTAAAGGAACTTCAAGTGAAGACAGCAGCTTTGAATTGCAATAGGGGCAGATAGCTTAGGACAGCTCTTGGGAGGACTTAGAAGCCAGTCATCAGAATACAGTGAAAAGCAAACATCACTGGATATGGACAGGCTAAGGAAGCTTTGGCAGTTTAAGAAAGAAAACTACTGTTAAAATCCACCGAATCATTGATGACTCAAGAGTCAACAGAGGAATGAAAAATTCTTAGGTGTTAGAATTGGGCAATTTTCTTTTAATCCAAGCTCTTTATAACTTAACTAAATGACCTCAGAATCCCTTTCAATAAGATAAAGAACTTTGCCTTAAGGATTACTATAAAATACTGTCATAGTCATCAGCCCCAAGGCACTGGGATGAATCTCCAAACCAGGCACAGTTTATGGGAGGAAAGGATTTATTGACGCTACAAATACAAGGGAAATTTCATAATGATGAAAGAGGCTGTCCCCTTTCACAGGTCTAAGCAGAGAAAGAAACCCATCACCAATACCATAAACCAGTAAGCAAATAGGCAGGGGGGTGAGAGCAGATTTTTCTCCTCTTTTATAAAGCTTTAGGGTGTGAGGTCTTGCAACCCTATCCAATTTAGTGGCTTCCTGGGTCTCTGGAATTTTCTTCCTGCACTGCTCTTTCAAAAGTTTGTTTCTAGTTTTCCTGAGCCTCCTTACATCCTGCCCCCTATCGAGAGGGCTACCTTCCTGTAAAGAACCTCAGAGATCCACCCAAGATTACTACGAATGTCAAATTAACAACAAAACCATCACAGATATCATGAAATAATGTGGGAAAATGGTTTCACAAAGTAAATATAAGACATAGTCTGTCTCTTAAGGTTTTCCAAGTGCTGTGGAAATTATGACAGAGAAGTAAGCCAGGGCAGGCCAGGAGGAAGACGTACTCACTAGCTATAGTTGAAGAGGGAGAATTACTGACTGTTGGTGAATAGGGAGAAGTGCTCACCCAGCAGAGTTGAAGAAGGGGATGTACAAAGTGTAAGTGAAGGGGGAAGGTACTCACTGACAACAGATGATGCAGTCAACAACTGCTTTAACTTTCACTCTATCTGTGCTTGGCTGAGGCTTGAATTGTGTTTCCTGGAATAAGATATTAAAATCCGAATCCCTCAAGAACTTTATTTTGAAATTGGGTTTTAGTTAACATGAGGTCATACTGGAGACAGGTAAGCCCTCATCCAACATGACAGAGGTCCTTGTAAGGAAAGAGCTATGTGAAGACACAGAACATAGAAAAAGACCACATGGAGATGGACCCTGAGAATGGAGAATACAACCACAACCCAGGAGGGCTAGAAAACTGATGGAAATTTGCTAAAAGCAAGGAGGTGGTGGGAATGTCCCCTCTAGGTTTCACTGGGAACAAGGTCTTGGTTTCAGACTGCTAGCCTCCGAAGCTATGCAACAAGGATATGTGTGGTTTCAAGCCTTCCCGTTTGTGGCATTTTGTTATGGAAGTCCTTGGAAACCGATTTGGAAAAAGTCATGTTCCAAGCAGTGAAATAAAACAAACAAAGTGGGGTAAGATATTGTGGTAGTTTGAATAATGTCCCCCAATAGAATTTATTATAATTGTGTTTATTAAATTGTGAATTGTCTCCAGGCTTCTAGCTGGAGGAAGTGTCACTTTGGCCTAGCCTCCTGGGGACTGGCCCTTTCTAAATTGGATGCAAAATAATAGGGATAGATATGCAAAAGAAAAGCCAGAACCCCAGTTCTGGCAGTTCTGCATTTTGTGAATTACAGTGTGCTTGCTGGCTTCTGGAGGTGCTGTCTCTGTCTCTGCTTGAATCTGTGAAAGGGGACCAGCCTTTTTTCCTTAACTTCCCCTGGATCTGTTAGTTCAATAATAAATTCCTTCCTCCCCAAATTGTGCCTGGTTTGGAAATTCATCCCAGTGATGTGTGGCTGACTATGACAGATATTAAAAAAATAAAATAAATGTTTCGAGGGGCTGTGTATGAACTAAGATTCTTCTTCTAGCACAAGACCACATGTCAGGCACCAAAGGAGAGTTGTCTGCTAGACAATGTGATCAGCCTTGGTCCTTTGAATTACTAGAGAATACATGAATGGCCCAATATGCTTCCAAAACCCCTAGAAATGAGATGGCTGGATTCTGGGCATCATTTAGTTTGTAGGCTGGAGGATTAGCATTAATCCAGAATTAGGTAATTCTCTTTTCTACCACTGTTGGAATTCTGCAGGAGACACTGCTAAGTCATTCAAGGAGGTTGGAAGTGAGGGACTTAGGAAATTTATTCCTGGATCTGATAGAGTTTATGGTAAACAGTGGAAAATACATCTGTAAGTTTTTGTCAGTTCAGTATTTTTTCCTTCTAGGACTGCCTCCCCTTGTCCATGGTGACACCAAATGACCTTCGCCTCTTACCTCAGGGCCAACAAATTGCTCTCACAAGTTCTTCTCTCGGGCTTAGCCAATGTCAATGGCTTTGTAGATGTTGTCAAGCAACAAGGTGGAATGTTTTGTCTTTAGTATTGTCAGTGCTTCAAGCCACCAACTCACAACCCAAACAGTGATGCTCACTTAAGAGAATGCGGACATCATTTCTGTCAAAATATTGAGGTGTGTCTTGAAGCCATTCGTCTGCTTGGATCTTCCAGTGATGGCACTAAAGATTCCGCCTCCTCCCCATTTCTTTCCTTCATTTAACTTGAGATGAGGGTTCTTATCATTTAACCTCATTGACTTTCAGTTTGCTCCTCTGAAAATTAAGGGAATTATTCTTGAATTTCTACCATCACTAAAAGAAGAAAGTTTTTTTGTCATGAGGATTAGGGACACTGTAGGGTCACTATGATTCACCCAATAGACAGTGGCCTAATGCCGAGCTTTCAGCAGAACCCAGACTAAATCTACCAAATCCCACCAAACCTGAAAAACACACGGGCAGTAACATTTGTTAATAGTAATCATAAATTCAGGTGAACAGAGGACGTGTAAGACACAGCTAGCTTTCCATATGTTCACCATGAGGATGAGACACTCATAGCAGGATGCCTTTCTTATTTCCATTTCTTCCCTTCAGTTTGAGGTTGTGACTGTTTTGTTCCTAATGGAATGAGAGGAATAGAAGAACAAAATGAAATTCTTTAAAATTTATATATTTTTAAAAAGTCTCACTGAGAATAACCATGTGTTCTGTTCTCTAGAAGAAGACAAAAAAAGCTGCATTTACTCTTCATAATTGGAACTACATAAGTTCAAATATCAGTTGGAGCAATGGATTTTGAGCTGGCCCTATAACCCAGGCATTATCTCTTTTGGATTCCCTGTTGTAGATGAGAACTTTCCTGACCTATCAAAGATCTCTCCGCTGGTTAATGTCACACAGGACAAACTCCAAGCTTGTCGCTTCTTTTTCCATCATTCCTCCATTGCAAGTCTCTTCTGGTGTTTACTAAATTTTAAAGAATTCAAAGCTAATACTTCCTTCCGACCTCACTCTTCCTAGTTTTCCTAAGTAGATTCAGGGATTTTGGGAACTGTAAGCTAGAATATCAAAGTTGCTCCCTGTCAAAACACTGAAGCACAAATGGAAACATCCAGGAAGCTTTCTGCTTTGTGATTAAGCCGATTTTATGTTTTACAAGTTTTCCATTCCATTAGAAAACTATGCCTCGGCCATTAAAAAAAAGATTTAAATCACCTTCCATTTCTGCTTTTTATGACAGCAATTTTTAAAAGGTTGAGCAGAGTTACCGCCACACCTGTTTCTTTTAAACTGAAAGGGACCCAGCTGCACTCTGTAGGGAAATCACAAAGACAACCAGAGATTTTGTCAATTTACAGCCAAGCTTGGCTAGAGAAAAGTGAATAGCTGATGTGAGAAGATAGGGAATAAGTCCATTTACCTGAAGATGAGCGTGGCCTGGCTGAGGAGACCAGAGATAATGACAAAGGCTTCCTTTGGTTTGGTGGGGAAATCCTAGATTCTGTAACATCAATCAAGGCAGTTTTATCTGATTGCTAAGTTTCAAGAAGACCAGTGAACATTTAAAATAGCTATACCGAAAGAGAAAAGGGAACTAGAAAGAGGTACAATCATGCTGGGTTATGTAATGTTAGAAACGAAAGCCCTCATGGTTTAGAATTAACATTAAATTTTAATGCCCATCACATGAAAGCTGCGAATCTAAGTTAATTTCCTAAGAACAAAGGCTCTCCTTCTGTTTCCAGAAGATTCTAACCCAAATTGAAGGTGCACTGAAGAAAAACAGTACATTGGCACGAGAGGGATGGGATGACAAAATGAAATTCTTTAAAATTGATGTTTTTTTTGAAAACTCACAGAGAATAGCCAAACACCACAATGGTTATGCTCAGCATGTATTAAAATCCCTTGCATCATGCTGATTAGTGGAGGCATTATTCCTCCTCATCTATCTGCAAGTGGAAGCTGGGTGTATGGGGCACCAACAGAGAATGTTCAAGAAACCACGTCAGCCCTTCCTCAAGTGAATGCAGGCAAGCACACACGCACAACACATGTAACCTGTGCAAGGAAGTTGATATTGTCTCTCACAATTGGACTCTCCTCTGCAATTAACAACCTGCCTGACTAGTTCATTATCATTGCCTATAGGAAATAATAGTGTTGGAGATACTAGATGAAGAGAATCAGTTAGGATCATGGGACCAGTAGCCAGATGCTTGGAATGAGCCAGGATGTCCACAAAGAGGAATTGTGAGTGTCCAGCTATAAAAGTAATAGATGGGACCCTACTTCCTAATTCATTTTGCCTAAATATTTGTATAACACCAACGATGTGTAAAGGATGTGCTGAAGTGCTGATCATCCCTGTATTTATCCCTGACTGAAAACATGAAGCATGCCCATATAAAATTCACCTGTAATGACAAATGAGTAGTCAGCCCTGCTACCCCAGGTCACAGAGAAACTGGACATTAATGGTATGATTTTCACATCAGAGCAGAATGGGGTGCAAATATGACCTTGGTGTCAGTCTTGAGCCTGTGTTTCCAGGATGGTAGTTTTCAGGAAGAAAGGCATGAGAAAAAAATCTAGGTGAGGGAAAAGATCTGGTTAAAGTATGAAGATGACACCAGTGAGGGGACATAGAGGAGACCGCACCGACCCCTGGAGAAAGATTCTTGACATGTTGTCTACTTAGAACATGGAGAGCTTGCTTTAAAGGGAAAACTCCTGGTCCGTTCTAGCAAGGCTGACTGGCTTCCTAAAGTGGCCAGGCACTCGCTGCCCAGCTTGTTCTGAGCAGCTCCTCCAACGGGTGGCTGCATTTGGAGAAATGTTAGGGAATTCAAGAGAACCTGGAGAATTTTGCAGAGCGGGAAAATTCGCAGTGTGGGAGATACTTAGCCTCCTATGAACAGTACCATTTCATATTCTCATATCTTGATGTTTTCTTTGAAATCGAGCCAAGTGAGAAGAATTCCTACTACTTAACAAGGAGGCACTTTACCCATGCTGCTTTCAGAGTCTGCCAGCATGGGGCACTTTGTCTTCCTGGGGCCTCACTGCTCTTTTATAAAGGACTAAAAATGCAGGAGACCAAGACACCAGTGTTCTCAGAAACGCTGGGCAGTGCACACACTAGAAGACTAGTATTGGAAGCACTTGCCTCTAGGGGCATTTCTCTGTGTCTTACACACACACACACAGACACACACACACAATGTAACAATGTGTATATATATATTATATATAATATATAATATATACACATTGTTACATTGTATATATATATATATATATATATATATATATATATATGATGACATCTCCAGGTAAAGAGTAAGATGTTCAGTAAGATGTTCACCCTCAGCCCGGAGCTTTCCCTATGCTCACCTTTCACCTTGCTCACCTTCATCAAAGGAGCAAACAAGTCTTATTTTTTTTTTTTTTTTTGCTTCCCTTCTGTTCTCTGTCTATGGGCACATTTTAATGGAATGTATATAATTTTGAGGTGTATGAGAATGTTCTAAATATTGAAGCTTTTCTAAAAAATGCAATGCTGATGATAAATTCACACACTGAATGCTTGGTTGAGGAGATAGTGGCATCTTAAGCAAATAATCTGCTAAATTAATAAACCTCATAAATTACAAAATCCCTGAATATCTGCTGCTGAAATACAATCACTCTCTGACCTGAACCCATTACATGAAGAAGTCTGCAGTGCATAATTTACAACAGTGCTAGGAATGAAAAATAGCTCCTTAAAAGGGAGATAAAACACAAAAATGGTCTGGTTGTAGAAACAGAATTGCTGGTTATTGCAGTTCTTATTTATTATAATATTGTTTTATGGGTGACCTAATGCATTTTATCTTTATCAGAGTTTTGCTCTCAATTGCTCAATAATCCATGATTGAGATAATATTACATGTTGTCAGTTGGATGCTGAGAATGGTGTGGAAAAGGCATTATTCATCATATTTACATTCCATGTACTATGTTTCCTTAAAGTTAAAAAGCATACTACTGCATATAGATACCTACCTGTGTAATGTTGTTGTGAATCAAGTTACCTTGTGTAGAAACTTTGAAGTATTTTTAAAATACTAAATCAGTGGTTCTAGGGTTGGGGAAATGAGAGATGCCCTTTAATAGGTATAGGTTCAATTATGGTAAATGAATCAATGTAGTGCCTAAAGCTAACAATATAGTGTTGTGTAGGTAAAATCTCTTCAAAGGGTAAGTCTCATAAGTGTTCCTCCCATACTGGGAAAAAAGAGACACAGAGCTCTTTGAGAAGTGTTTTCTATATCTATTAACATCATTGTCTTGTTGCTGTCCAGGTTGTTTGCATGTACCCAGTGTCATCAAATTGAAAATATTAAATATGTGAAGATCTTAAGCATATCAATTATACCTTAATAGAGTGATTAAAAATAAAATATAAGGGCTGAGGAGATGGCTCATTGGTTAAAGGAACTTGCTGGCAAAGCCTGCTGACACAGATTCAGTTCCCCAGAACCTATTGAAATTCAGATGCACAAAGTGGCAAATGTGTTTGGAGCTTGTTTACAGCAGCAAGAGGCCCTAAAGAGCCCATTCCCATTCGCCCACTTTGTTCCTGTCATAAATAAATAAAAATATTTAACAATGAAAAAAAGAAAATTTAATAAATTAGTGGTTCCCAAATGACAATAGTTTTGCCGACCCTCTTCCTCTGGATTTTTGATAATGCCTGTAGGTATTTTCCGAAGTTTTATTAACAGTTTTCATATATGACACCATGTACTTTGATCACAATCATCTCCCGTTACCTTATTTTAGATCCCCATCCCAACCCCCTTCCACAGAACCCCTTGTTCTTCCCATCTAGGCCTTCTATTTTTATACTCAACAATTTTGTACTCAATTATCATTTATTCTCAGTGCTTTGATGAGTTTTGAGTACCAACTGATATTTGTGGTTGTCAAAACTAGAGCAAATGGTCATAATGGTATGCAGGGGACAGAAGTTAGGCATATTGCCATCTACCCATAGTGCACATCCATTTAAGTAAACAGGTAGTCAATCTCAAGTGCCAATGGTTCTGCCTGCTGAGAAACCTTGTATTGAAATGAAAAAAAAATCCACCCTAATTTCTAAATATGTACAAGGAAAGATCTATCTCTTGCCACATTCTTTTTTTAAAAATATATTTTTAATATCTAGAGTCATTGCACCCCTCAGCAACAACACACAAAGATTGGGGAACCTGGTTACTTACTGTGCTATTTATAACCCCCTATCCCAGGGACTGATCCAGTACATCCACGAGGAGGGTCCCCAGTGGGTTGAGGACTGGAATGAAGGAATTGGGGGCACCATCATAAGATTTGCTCATACAATATAAGCAATTATCGATAATAAAGACAATTAAAAAATAAAAATAAAAACAAAAATATTTATTTATTTACAAGCACAGAGAGAGAGACAGAGATAGAGAGATAGAGGCAGAGACAGAGATAGAGAACAGGTTGCTAGGACCTCCAGCCACTGCAAATGAACCCCAGATGCATAGGCCACATTGTGCATCTGGCTTTATGTGGGAATCAAATTCAGGTCCTCAGGTTTTGCAAGCAAGTATCTTAATGCTGAGCCATCTCTCCAGCCTTTTTTTTTTCCCATTTTTGAAAAAGTATTTCACTCTATAGGCCAAGCTGGCCTCAAATTCATAGAAAACCTTCTGCCTCATCCCCCAAAATGCTGAGATTACAGGCATAAATCAATAAGCCACCATACCTGGCTTTCTTATCATATTCTTTTGCAGAAGTTTTGTTCTCACACAGTTTATTCTGTCTGGATCAACCAAAATGAATTAGGAATTCACCTTCTTTTACTCCCTCCAGACTTTTGAGTAAAAGGATTAGCAATAGTCATTTATTTAAAAATTTCACAAGGGATTTCAACAGAAATAACCCTTCCAGGGAACTATAATCTAAACCACACGTAAGAACAGGGTAAAATACTCACTGTAGGATTCCTCCTATGAGAAGCATCTTGGACCCAGATGGGATAAAAGAATTACAGAGAAAGAAAAAAATCCTATGTCCTGCCTCTCATGCTGATTCTATTAATGAAATCATATTTAAAATTCCAATCTGTATCTATTATTTTGGGACTTTGAGGGTGAGCACTTGCTGGGATTGAGTGATTAAAAGAAAAACTGAAAGAAGGGCATCTAACTAGGGCACTTGGATATTTGTATTGCTATGTCAAATTATAGAGACCATGACTGAAACATGCAGAACTTTGTTTTAAATTATTTTTAAGTTTATGTTTAGAGGTCATTTAAGTAAACAGGTAGTCAATGTCAAGTGACAGCGCTTCTGCCTGCTGAGAAACCTTATTGTTTCTCAGGAAAATCTTATCATTGAAAAATGCCCACTTATTTCTCTTTCAATTCCTTTAAAGCTCTAAATTTCTTCTTTCCTTTAGTGCTGTTTACTTTTTAATGGGTTTTTCATCTATGTTTCTGGTCCACCCATATAGTTCGGAATAGTAATATACAACACTCAAATTATGCAGATTCACCCCATCAAAGAAAGAGTGTATTCAATTCAAGATGTTTTAAGAGCTTCTCAGATTTGGTCTGTGTTTTAGGTCAACTCTACGTTTATAGTTAAATCTTGACTTTGGTGCAGTTGTTCTAGGTGAGGATGCATTTAGCTCACATATGCTAACATGTTGGTTTTTGAACATTTTTATTTACTAAACAAAAACTGACAATAGACTCATCTTATAAGGTGGATAAATAGTGGAGCTAATGAAGGGGATGAAACTTACAAAAAATGGATGCATTGCACTGGAGGTTGGCACACCTGAGTGTCAGTCCCTGCTTAGCAAAGGGCATTTCTGTCAGTGACATTTTCTTATCTAGGAAATGGGAATATTAAGATCTATTCCACGTGTTGCGGTCAGCTTTCTAGTTGCTGCGCAGAAAGAACCCAAGCAAAAGCGGCTTGTGGAGGAATGGGTTTATTTGGTTTATGGACTCGAGGGGAGACTCCATCCTGGCAGGGAAAACGATGGCATGAGCAGAGGGGTGGACATCACCTCTGCCACAGCACTGCAAACAGCGGCAGGAAGGTGTGCCAAACACTGGCAAGGGGAAGCTGGCTTATAACCCCAAAAGCCCGCCCCCAACAACACAGCTCTAGCAAGGTTGTAATTCCCCAACTGCCATCAGCTGAGGATCGATTACCCGGAACACATTCATTTGTTTGTGGGGGACACCTGGATCAAACCATGACACCATGGATTTATTTTTATACCAACTAAGTAAAGCATTATTAAGGGGCATCAAGAGGCGTTCCTTAAAATTCCTCTTCTTCCTTTTCTGTTTTTGATTTTGCCTTTTGTATTGCTGAGGTTCTCAACCATCACAGATTCAGCGATGGCACAGAACTGATCTGAGCTTCTTGATAATTCATTTAGTTTTTTGTATGATGCTCAGAACATCTAAGTGTAGTCAACCTGAATGACTGAGCAATCTCCAGTGCTCAAGAGCCTGGGAGAGAAAATTGTCACCAACATGTCTGCATAGACTACTTAATGTCATTCCTGTGATAAAGTCTCATGTTTGTCCCTGGTCCTCATCTGGTCTTCTGTGACAGTCATGAGATTTATCTATATCCAAAGACTGAAAAAGGTGTGTCCTCCAAATAGAGATGAAAACTTGGCCTGAGGCTCTCATCACACTATAGAGTGGAAATGCAATTCTCAAATGCCAACCTGACCTACAAAATTGGAAATCTGTTTTCATAAGATTTCCTGGTGATTCAGATGCACTTGAAGTTTTGAGACCATTGCTCCAAATAATGTCCCTGTTTCTCTTTTGTGTCACCAAGGTCCTGAGTAGCATCAGTGATGTTCTTAAGGAGATAGCCTATCAAAGGTCAATAATGGGCTAGCAATACCTGCAACGCATCAACCAGAAACAGTTACATAATAAAACAGAATGTAAAACTTCTTGTGAGGGCAACCATAATTCATGGGCCATTGACAATTACTATGCTTTAACAATGAAAAAGAATTAATATAAACAAATAAACATGGTAATTAACTATGTAATAAGCCTAGTCACAATGTAATAAGGCTCAGCAAGTGAAGTCCACACCCATTTCAACTTGGAAGAGAAGGGAATGTTACAAGAGACCTTTGAACAACCACAACCGAGGGCAGCTCAGCCAGAACAGAGGATACACTGCACAGGGCTGAGAACAAATAGGGGCGAGCCAGGCATCATTACACACCCTGGGGGTTAATTCCTCACATTTCCTCATCTGAGTCACACTGCAGGTTCCACACCCCTCCTTTGGAGCACTGTCATTTCCAAGTAGCAATTGGCAGACATTAGTAACTGGTGGCACCAAAGGTATAAGAATTTAGTTTCCACAGTGGGATGTTTTTGATTCTTTTTAGGAGTTAAAAAAAAAACACTACTTTAAATTATCTAAGCAACCACTTGTTAACACATTTGACATTTGTATGTAGTGTGTGTGGTGTTGTGTATGTATAGTGTATGTGTGTGAGTACAGATGTGTGTGCAGATGCATAGGTCTCATTTTCATGCTTTCGGAAGCCAGAGGGCAATGTCAGGTGTCCTTCTATATTGCTTCTCCATGTTGTTTCCTTCAGGCAGAGTCTCTCACTGAACCCAGAGCTGCTACTTTGGTCCGACTGCCTGGCAACAAAGCCTCAGTGATTCTCCATTCTCTCCCTCCAGCCCACCACATGGGGTTACAAGCATATGTGGACATACCCAGCTTCCCACTGTCACCAGCTCCTTTAAAATGAACAATTCAAACAAAGCTCATCATTCCCGTTGGCCAAAACCCTTCCAACTCACCATATTTTTCACCCTTTCTTACTGAAAAAGAAAAATTGATTTTGAACACCTCTAGAGTTGCCTCTCCAGCACCATAGATTTCCCCTACTGTGTCACTTTACTGTAATCATGGATGTCACTGTCATATTCGGCCACATGCCGCTGGGATGAATCTTCAAACCAGGCACAATTTGGGGGAGGAAGGTATTTATTGAAACTACAGATTGAGGGGAAGTTCCTTAACAGCGAAAAAGACTGGTCCCTCTTTCATAGGTCCACGCAGACAGAAACCCATCACCAACACCACACACAGAACAGCGAACAGGCAGGAGAGCCAAGAGAATTTCTTCCCCTTTACATAGCCTTAGGGTAGGGTCTTGCAACCCGATCCAAGACTTAATGGATTCCTGAGTCTCTGGAATTTCCTTCCTGCACTGCCCACACAGGAAAGGATGTTTATTTCAGCTTCTTTGAGCTTCTTTACATCCTGCCCCTTGCTGAGAGGCTGCCTTCCTGTAAACATCCTCAGACACCCACCCAAGATAATTAAAAAGATCCAAGTTGACAACAAAACTTAACCTTCACAGTCACCTACCTGGGTCCTGAATCCACTTGCCATTAAAGAAACAAAGCTGTACTTGGAGTCCTAAGATCATCTTCAGCTGAATGACATCTGACTAAACAATGAGCAAATTGAGCTGTACTTTGCTCCTCTCTCAGGTCAGGGTTCCCCAGATAAAAATTCTGAAAGGCAAAAAGTACCAGTGGACCAATCTGGTCAGCTTCACTTTGCTCTGCAGAAAGTTCCCCAAATTGAAGAGTAATCTTTGGCAGAAACCTACCAGATCTCTCCCAGGTCCATAATTCATGTGTGTGAATGAAAGGTTGACTTGTATTATAAATGATTTTTATGATAAAATAATAATACATATTTTAGTAAAGCACTTAGATATGCCAAGACAAAAGTACTCCCAGAAACTGGGAAGATGGCTCAGTAGTTAAAGGCACTCTGGAAGCCTGCCAAGCAGAGTTTGGGTCCCCAAAACCCACATAGAACTGGTTGCAAACGTGTCCCATGAGACAGTAATCCTAGTGCCCCATGACAATGGGTGGTAGAGTCCGAAGAATCCAGAAGTTCCTTAGGCTAGCTAGTCTGGTTTTCTTAGTGGTGAACCACAAAAGACCCTGCCTCAAACAAGATGGAAACTCAAGTAGTAACACCGTGAGGATTTTCTTTGACCGCCACATACAAATGTTCACTCCAACACATCATCACACACACAAATACACAAGTCAAAAATATTTTGAGTAATTTTTGTTTGCTTTTCAACATAGGGTCCCACTCTAACCCAGGCTGCCCTGGAATTCACCATGAGTTCTCAGGGTGGCTTTGAACTCATGAGCAATCCTCCTACCTCACCTCTGGAGTGCTGGGTTTAAAGATGTGAGTCACCATGCCTGGCACAAAAATATTTTTAAAGTGCTTCCAATCTTAGCTATCACTACTGAGGGTTTGAAGATTAATAATACTACTCATTGCTTTCCGTTAAGTAAAATTGATGTCATGAGAATATGGCTCATGTTCCTAGTTTCAGACACTTCCTGGCACACGGGCAAATATGAAACAATCAAGAGGTGTTGTGATACCCAGTTGACCCGACCTGTGGGCCTAGTCAATGAGGGTCACTAGGGGGACCCTAGCCTGGATGAGTGGGAAAGAACGGGAGGAGAGATGAGACCAAGACAGGAGTCTGATCAAGGTCTGTTTACTGCAGGCAACAGGTGAGCTTATATGCTAAGAACAAGGAGACAGCTGCACGATTCACTTTGCACAATACTTTGCACAATAGTATAAGTTTTTCAAACCCTGTTGCCGTAGGTGGTCACAGTGGTCTCTTACTGGTATTATTGTAATTATCTGCAAATGGCTGGTTTCCGCAGAGCTCAGGGTCCACAGTGGGGCAGTGCCTCAGGCCCCGACACTCAGTCTTTCAAGGCCCGGATACAGAATGCCTTCATGGATCCTCCCTTGACCACTGTGAATTCCACAGGGTTATTTCTCCCTAGTTTGCTTGGTCCTTCTGCATGCACCTGGCCTTGGACTGATTCCAAGGTCGCCCTACTGTTACTTAAACATGACTGAATTAAGATTCCAATCATGAGTTGTCTGCATATTTATCTCTTCTGTCCTCAACTGGATTATAAACTCTTTGGTGTCAGGGGCCATGTTCTCTGCTGTACTTTACACCAGCTTACCTCTGTGGTAGACACCTAGTAAGTGCTGTTGATTTTATTTGAAGAGAGTCTGAAATCTTAGAAGTGCCACAAGAATAGGTCTCTTAAAACTCCTTATCTATAACCTTGGCCCTTCTGGAATGTAACCAAAGCATAGCATTGATACGAGGTTAGGGTGTTTTTCTTACTTCTTTCCTAGGGACTGAAAGCCCTCATTTTCTACCTAGGCAAAGTAAGATCACTTGAATCTCTCTAATTCAAATTCCAATGTGTGCTCTTCTTTGTAACGAAGGGCTTCTGCTACGATCTAAAAAGTATCTGCTGGCAACAATTATTTAAGTAGCACATTTCTAATCTTTAAAGGATAACTCTCTGTTTGAAATTAATTTTCTTATTTGTAGCTGCAACAGAAAACACTTTTCCTTATATGCACTATAAAATGTTAATAGCAACATATAGAGTGGCTTTACGGCTCCAGTGTCATTTTTCTCAGCTTGATCAGCTCTTTTAAATGGCATCATTATGATCAAAGTTGTTTACAGTAATAAAATATGAATAGTTTCGATAAAAAAGTAAGCGCCATTGCAATTAAACAGTATCTGGCATTTTAGAATGTGATAAGCCCTCATAATACTATTGTAAGAAAAGCAAGCCTACAATATAACACAATCAGAAGAACACCTCAGCAAGTCTCCAGAGCATAGCAGCTGGGGGAGGTGTGGGCTGTAGTAAGGGGTCTGGGGCTGTAGTTAGGAGGTGCCCGACTATAGTTAGGAAGTATGGAGCTATAGTTAGAGGTGTGGGCTGTAGTTTAGGAGGTGAAGGGCTGTAGTCAGAAAGTGTGGGGCTGTGGTTAGGAGGTGTGGGTTGTAGTTAGAAGGTATGTGGTTAGGTGGTAGTTAGGAGGTTGGGAGTGTGGCTAGGGTGTTTGTGTATGTGTGTGAGACCATGGTGCTGCCTTCTTGAATATCCTTGTCAAATAAAGTGCTTCAAAGTCAAAGCTTTCTCTAGATCTTTGAACTTACCAAGTTGAATGAATAAATTCCATGATGACAACTGAGGAAGTGTTCAGAAATTCTGTAGATATACTGCTCAAATCCATTTCAGGTTTGTTCGTTATTTTTCTCAAGTAGTCTTCCAATGACATCTTTCTACTACTCTTCCTTGCAAAACCCACACACTTTTCAACCTCTTTCCTACATTCTCTCTTCTTTATTTGCTCCTCTTTATTCTCCAGAGCTACCACCTCTCCTTTCCTTTCCCTTTCCTGCCTGGCTTCCCATCCGTAGGACTGCAGCTACTTCCTCAAGTTGGCTAGGCTGACACTCTTCCCATCACTTACTATGACTCATACTCTAGTAGGATTTATTTGCCTCATCAAATAAATAACATTTCCTCTCCACTTTTCTCTGATCCTTCTTTCAGGTGGGTCAACTTGAAGCTCATCTCTGAGACCACAGCCTAGTTTTGTTTTTCCCCTTTCTCCTCTTCCTTTCTTTTGAAAATACAACCCACCCAATTGCTCAAACCACTTTTCACCTCACAGATTGGCAAATGTTGAATATTTATTTATTTATCTTTTTATTTGTTTTGCAGGGCTAGGGCTTGAACCAGGGCCTTGAACATGCTGTGCAATGCATTTTGCGGTTGCTTGCCATTCTTTCTTGCTCTCTATGTACATAAATGCATACAATGTCCTTGTTTTTACTTGTTTGTGTCATGCATACGCATGTGCGTACAGATGCCTGTGCCTGTCTGTATGTGTGCAGAGGCCGGAAGAAGAGATGTTTGTTGTCATTTATTGTTTTTCTGCCGTATTTCCCAAAGCCTAGAAGTTACAAACTAAGACCCATGATTCTCTGTCCACCACATGTGAAGAATTTATCTCCAGTCTGTGCTGCTTGGTGTCAGGGGAGGGCAACTGTTTTTCACCTGGGTTCCTTACTTATCTTTTCTTTTAATGTTAAAACTAGTTACTATGAATTCATCTGCCTTCCTCAGCTCTTGTGAAGGCAACTTCTTGCATGAATCTATAGTTCTTTTGGGACATGATTGCTGAAAGGTTCTGCTTTTTCCACCTCTGGCATTCTCAGATATATATATATATATATATATATATATATATATATATATATATATATATATGCATGCTAGAACATATTGCTTAATACATTTTATAAATTCCTGGAATATTTTGACATATTTTGCCTCTGTATTGGGTTTTGTGGATACTTAAAATTGTCAGAAAATTTATAACTTTTTATGGAGTATTCCAGGCTATTTACATCTCCTTAAAAATTGTTGAGTTTTTTTAAATACTGTGCAACACATATGCTACATGTGCACATCTCTCTATCACTCCGATTTCCTCTGGAGATGTTTACAGAAAATCTTTCTTAGAAGACTATTAGATTTCCCCACTTTTTCTGTGACAGCTTCTCTGAACATCTATGGCTGACTTTCTTTTTCAAATTATTTTTTATCTTATTTTATTTTTAAAGCATTTTTATTGGCTTAGAATTATATATATTAACACAACAATATGCTCAGTATCATAGGTTCTTAGATAAAGCCATTGAATGAATACATGATGACATTTCCTCTTATGCATTAGTTATTCTCCCCTTCATGACTCTTACATTCTTTCCATCCCCTTTTCTGCAAATTTCCCTGAGTCATCGTGGGTGAGTTTAAATTTTGCATAGTGATTAGGTTTTAATGAGTCTGTAAATTTGTATTTTAGACAATTTTTGGCACCCTTGGTGCCTCTCTCCATTGTCCTTCCCCAGGTTATCTGCCTTGCTGTGGGAGTAGCTCTTTTGCTCCTCATCTCACTTTCTTGAATTGTCTGTACTATCCATTTAGCACTTACACAGATTAACTCTTTAGGAGTGTTGGTCAGTTAATTTTGGTTTTATTCTTATATTTATTAGGAATTTTTTATTTCCATGATATGTTCTGATGGTAACAGAGTTTGTAAAGCAGTGAAGCAATTGTCTGTATTCTCAGTCCTTGGCTGTAAGAACTTCTTACAGATCCGGCTTGTATACTTTCTTTTAGAGTTCATTGTGTTCTTTCTCTTCTGTATACTTGGCAGGGGATATTTAGGTACTGTAAGACAAAATTTATAACCCAAAATACCCATCTGTATAAATATCTGCATGCCATCTGAAATTCCTAAAACATCTTTATTTGTATAGGCACAAAATGGAAAGAGGCAGCTGTAAAGACCCTGTCTGCTACAATGGCCACTACACAGACAAGCTTCCTATGTTGGGCTTTTGATCTCCACCTATCCCAGAGGCAATGATATGTATTATATTTATATGAATGAAACAAGTGTGTCCCAAAGGATAGTAATAACACACTGCAACTTTACCAAACACACTTAACATTCTAAACACTAAAATTCGAAGCTGTTAAATTAGTAGGTATTTGTTTAGAAACAAAACCAGTCTAGCTATTTAAGAACAAGTACATAAACCAAGAACCAGTTGGCTGATTCAGGAATCATCTTTGGACATATGGGAGCCAGATGAGTTTGATCATGGCCTATCTTTTATGTGGCAGTGGTGTGAAGATGGGGAGGTTGAAGAGTTCATGGCTGTAGACATTGGTCATGAAAATCCTGCAGGTCAGTGAAAACAGAGAAGGGAGTCATCCAACCCAAGGCAGAAGAAGGCACAGACTCTCACTGGCTTACATGGCATTAGCTTTACCCATCAGCATCTCATAACCATAGTTGCCACGGTTTGAATTCTTTGTCACAGCAGTCTTGCTTCTTGAAACCTATCTTTAAAAAATAAAATAAAATAAGTTATCACAAACACATAAAGGACAATATGAGTCTCATATCTCCTTTGAGACTTTCATCCTATGAGAAGAGTGTCTTGTATCCTCAAGACCTCTGAGCTAGCTGTGCTTCCTTCTCTGTACGCTTCTACAAACATGCAAACATTTACCGTTCTCTGCACCATTGCTGCATATGGGTACACAGCTCTTTCTATCATGGCATATTATGAAAACATCATTCATTCAAACATTTGTGCATCTAGCCAGGTTCATAACAAATTAGGAGTGAAAGACAGATTGTGGATCACTATACTACTTGACCCTTTTCTGAAGAAGTCTGCAGCTCTGTTTTCAGTCCACAGTGACAACACTTTCTTCTTCTGATGGCGACATGTATCTCCACTTTCCTTTTAGAAAACTAACTTCTTTTGAGTAAGAGTAGGTGTCACCCTTGATTACACAGGGTGGCTTGTAGAGCACTGAGTTCCTCAGAACTGTGTTTGCTCCAGACTGAATATACATCAGGTGTCACTGTACTTCCTGGCCGTCATGAGGTGGGCAGTCTTTCTCTACCACATGTTCCTGCTGTCATGATATTCTGCCAAGTTACAGGCCCAAAGCAATGGATCCAGCTGACTTTGGATTGAAATGTCTGAAACTCTGAGCCAAAATAAATCTTTCATCCTTGTAAACTGTCTCTCTCAGGTATTTGTCACAGCAGCAAAAAGCTAACTCACTCAGAAATTTGGCACTGATAAAAGGGGTTATTATGATAATTCCTGACAAGGATATAAAGGCCTGGCAGATGCTCTGTAAATATGTGAAAGCCACATAAGTACATGTTTCCATGAATAATTGAGTGGATTTTACCGACAGATACAGCAGGCAAATAGGATGGGTCATTTTTTTCATGATTTCCTGAATTTTGTACAAAGTTGAGAAGGCATTGAGATAAGTACCTTCTGAAGATCTACTGTGCCGCATAGTAACTATAGCTGGCAATACTGAATTATATGTTTAGAATTAGCTAAGAGGCTAGAACTTACGTTATCTTATCAAAATAGTATCAACAACAACAATGCAATAATCATAATAAAGGAGGCAGGAGGAAAGTTATGGAAGTGATGACTATATTTATGTCCTTGTTGGTAGTGACAGTTACACAAATACATACTTATCTCCGAACCAGCAAAATGAACACATAAAGCTTTTTATCTGTGACTTGATATGTAAATCATACTTTCATAGAGTTAGTTTTCAACATAAAGGAAGGAGTCATGAGGAAAAAAATAAAACATTTCTTTTCCTATATAGTTTCTAAACCTCTATTATCAATGAGATAAGTAAATAAATAATAAGCCTTCTCTTGAGGCGCTGGGACAATTAAAGCATCAACATGATTTTTCTGATTTATAAGTCAAGGAACTAGTACACAACTCTTCTGCCTGGCTCCTTTGCTCTTTTATTTTTGCATGTGCATGTGTGTGTTGTGTGCAGACATGTTCCTAGGCATGTCTGTATGTGTCTGGGAGCATGGGTGTGCACATATGTGCGTGAGGCCAGAGGTTGATGAAGGGTGTCTCCCTCTATCACTTTACACCTTATTTGTGGAGACAGAGTCTCTCACTAAAGTTGAAGCTCGGGGATTCTGCTAGTCTAACTGGCCACCTTGCCTTTGCCACTATCTCTTCCTCCAGAGCACTACAATTCCCAGGCATCATGCTCAGAATTTATGTGGGTGTGGGGGATTAGAACACACATCCTGATGCTTTCCTGATAGTGCTCTTCCAACTGAGCCATCTCCCCAGCCCTCCTTCACTCTTATCCACAAATATTTATTTATTCATAAAATAATTATTGAATATCTCTTGTGTGCCACATACAGGCTTAAAGGTTGGGGACTGAGGTCTGGACCCACTCTGAAAAGGTTGACAGTGTAGAGAAGGAGATGGGCCTTGATTAAACAAATAAAATAGTAAGTGGCCAACGGGACTGAATGCACCCTGATTTGCCGCTGAAGGAAGATGTAAGTCTTTATTCTTAGGTGGAATAAAATGGCTATCTCTACAGAAATGAAGAACAGAAAATTTAAAATCATGTGTATTTAAACATCTTTGGTAAAAGCTTGCTAACCTAAATTTATTAATAAATATTTATAATGCAGATAGCTTCAGACAAAGCCCATACTGTTATTCTCTCATGAAAAATTAAATTGTGTTACTCATTTGATTAATTTTGAAAGCTCTTGTTTAAGGTTATGGGCACCTGACAGAAAAATTGAAGCCCCGATTGATTTACGTGTCACACTTTTAATGGAAAGTGCTGTAAAACATTGCAAAAGCACTCTGACATCTTCCAAGATGAGCCCCAGTGAGAAATGTCAGGTTTGTAGGCCTGGGAAAAGGTCTCTGTTAGGAACCTGCACCTCTGACTCACCCTCCGGAGCTGCTCCAGCTGGGTAGCAAGCTTCCTTCACCTTCCTAGCTGCTGCTTTTTTGATTAACAGCAAGACTGTGCTTTGCTAAGACTCCCTGATCACACATTGGTAAGACAAAGCTTCATTAAGAAATTTCAAAATGCACAAGACTGTAACATGAGTTCTTGGGCCTGACTATTACATAGTAGAGATATCAGGCTGGCAAGATCCTTTTGCTCTAACTCTCCTGGAGAACAGATAGTAGTTATTAGTTATACTGTATCCACAGTGCCAAGAGTACATCTACCATAGGCATACCTAGGAAATGATGGCTGGGCGAAAAATTAACAATTGTGATGGTTTATATTGACTGTAATCTCGACAGAACAGAAAATCACCTGTGAGGGATTATCAAGATTAGGTGCACATCTGGTCATCCCTGTGAGAGATTATCTTGATTAGGTTAATTAAAATTGGGAGATCCATCTTGACCATGGGTAGCACCATTTCATGGGCTTGGGGCCTGGATCGTGAGAAAAGGAGAGAGCTGACTGAGTAGTGGCATTCATCATTCGGCTCTGCTTCCTGACTGGGGACTGTGTGATGGCCACTGTCACCACACCTTGATGGACTGTAACTAGGAAATGTAACATGAAATAAACCATTTTGTCCTTTAACTGTTTTTTGTCAGTTACTTTGTCACAGTAATGAGAAGATAAGTAATACAGTGATGAGACCTAAATAATGAGATTACTTGAGTGTTATTTCTTTTATGCATATACCTATTGTTTATTTATCTAAATTTCATTATGCATATATGTATTGATCCGATTCATCCCCCTAATGGGTAATCACTTCTTTTAAACCTTCCCTCAACTTCTGCTGAACCCCTTATTCCTAACTAGTTCTCTAGTATTTGTGTGTGTGTGTGTGAGTTTGATTAGGTTTGCTTGAATGAGCATGGGTTGGGATTATTTACTGGAGCATGGGGCAGCTTGCCGGTGGCTCCACCACCTGGAAAGAAAAAAATAAAATAAAATAAAAAACACGACTCTCCTCACCCAGCAATAATCATGCCAAGAGCTCATCAGCAAAGGGTGAAGCCTCAAGGACCTCCTGGAATGTTGATGGGCCTCATTTTGTTCAGGTCTGGTTCAGGAAACCACAGCTACTGTGAGTTCATGAGTGCAGTGGCTATGTTGTGTTCAGAAGAAAGAGTTTCATAATAGTCCTACCCTTCCTCCAGTAATAACATTCTTTCTGCCCCTCTTTAGTGATATTCCCTGAGCCTTGGAAGGGGTTCTATATATGCCTTGTTTAGGGATGAGCACTCAATGGGTGATATATACATACATACATATATATATATATATATATATATATATATATATATATATATATATATATGTATATATCCTGTTTAGAGATGAGCATTCAATAGTCACTTATTCTCAGAATTTTAACCAGTTATAACCAGAATTTCTGCACTATTACTACAAAAGAAACTTCTCAGACCAAGGCTGAGAGCAGCACGGATCTATGGGTTTAAACATAAATATTTAGAAGACACTATCAACCTGATGCAAAGCCCATGTGTGCCTAAAAGACACTTCAGGGGAATCTAATGCTGCTGTTTTGTTAAATGGACATGAGCACTTTCACTGTAGTAAAATGAGCTATTTGAATATAGAAGATGTTCTTTAACTTTCCTATACTCTTCCAGCCATTTCTGATGTTCTGTTACCTATGCGTAGAAGGGAAATTTACATAATCCCTGGCTTCTTAAAAAAGAGTAGGAATAGTTATAATCTGATGATCACATTTGCAGTTTTATTTAGCATGGAAGTCAGTGGGAATCTCAATAGCTATCCCTTGAGCTCAGCAGCTGAGAAAGCATTGTTTCAGGTCCACTAAACACCGAGGATTCTTAGAAGGAAAACTGCTTTACCTCTATGACCCTGCTCTTATATTATTCATACATTACCACCACTAATTTCCTCCATAAAGCCAAGGCCTACTTTTCCTTTTCCTTCTCTTTTTTCCTTTATCCTTCTCCTTCCTTTTTTTCTTTTGAACTATTTCCTTAAAATAAATCCTTGCTATGTAGCTCAGACTGTCCTGAAACTTGCTCTGTAGCCCAGGTTAGTGTCTAACATGAAATCCTCCTGTCTCAGCCCCCAACTGCTCATGTGGACTAGAACCATCATCTGATAAAAGTGATGGATACATTTTATAAGTCTCAGTGGATATGGTCAAAGTTAGAGTTGGTTTATTAAATGACACATTTGAATATCATAAAAATGAGTAGTGAAATAACAGAACAATAGAGTTCTGAGTTTATCTGAACAACAGAGACATGTTACCAATTCAGTGGTAGAGGCATATAAAAATAATATGAATATCTGTGTGTAGTGGTTCACACTTGAAATCCCAGCACTTCAAAAATTAAAGAAGGAACATTATGAGTTCTAGATCAGGCTGGGCTATAAATTAAGACCCTGTTTCAAAAATATTTGCAATTTAAATGTTTTCTCTTGAAGTATTTATTATGTTAAAGCCACTGTGCCAATCATAATCATATATTAGTCCATAAAACAAATGCAACTAGATAATATCAGCTCAATTGGTACTCAGCAAAATACCATTCTGACCTAAAATATGTCAGTCCTACACATCTTTTGGGCCCAAACTCAATATAGTGTGAATATTAGTTATTGTGCCAATTTCCTACGAGCCTATCAAGTCTTTAGAGGTAGATTTGTAGGCGATGCTGGAAATGATACCCAATGTTTCATTACTGTACAATAGCTGTTCATTTCACTTGACAACCTTAAATTTCAGCAAGGCAACAACTTCTCACTCTATCTATCTGTGCCATATATGATAAAGTGAGTCACAAAATCCAAATGTACTTGTGACATGACCCATGCTTAGAGGAATTGATGAGCTCACTGATGGTCCTTCTATCATATGGATGGATGTCACAGGACAACTTTGATATAGTGTGGGCGCTGAATTCAAACAAGACGAAGGGAAGAAGTTGGCAAGAGACAGTCAAAGTAGCCATGAGGAGAGAAGAGGTGTGTCTTCATGGTGTTTCTTGATCATTTCAACCATACTACCAATATTTTTAAGACCATTCTCTTTTACCCAGAATAACTTATTTATTAGTTAATTATTTAACTCAGTAAAAGTTTTGATTTAAAGCTACAAATAATTTAAATAAAATAAAAAGGCTAATAATGAGAGACCTGGAGGTGGAACACAGTGAGAGAGTACATACTTGGCAAGACCCCAGATTAAATCTCCACTATGAAACAAAAATCAAAACAAAAAGACTCATTATTCCAAAGTTGAGAATTCATTTGAAAATATTTCATATAATTGCTTTCTTCCTAATAACTGGAAATAACAGGAAACAGGACTGTTAGAATGGCAGTTTTTATCATAAAACTACAAGTATGTATATCAATATACATTTAAAATACAGTATTTACCATATATATAGACTAGTTTCATACCCATTAATTATTGTCTCTGTCATATAAATAACTGTGTTAGTTGTCTACATGGCATTCCCTTGCATTTTCTTGCATGTAAAATTCTGATTACTGTAAAACATTGGGGTATTTCCCATACCTTTATATGATTCCAGATTAAAGCAAGAAAAATATTATCAGTCATAGTTTATCACTTGCCTTAGCAATGATTAGATTGGTGTGTTAGTTTGAATAATGTCCCTCAATAGAATTAATTATAATTATGTTTATTAAATTGTTAATTGTCTCCAGGCTTCTGGCTGGAGGCAGTGTCACTTTGGCCTGGCCTCCTGGAGTCATGACACCCTTTCTAAATTGGATGCAAAATACTAGGGATAGATATGCAAAAGAAAAGCTGGAACCCCAGTCTGGCAATTCTGCATTTTGTGAATTACAGTGTTACAGTGTGCTTGCTTGAGGTGCTGGTGGTGGGCTTCTGTCTCTGCTTGCTTCTGTAAAAGGGAGCCAGCCTTTTTTCCTTAACTTCCTCTGGATCTGTTAGTTTCAATAAATACCTTCCTCCCCAAAATTGTGCCTGGTTTGGAGATTCATCCCAGCGACGTGTGGCTGACTACGACAATTGGTATAAGTGCTCTAACTCATTTCTGGCCAGTAACATGTGGGAGAGACCTTCTGAAGGGTTTTCAGCTAAGGTTCCTCTAGGGAAAGAAAGAAAAAAATGATGCACAGGAGGAAAGAAGTCCTCTCACATGATCAGAGGAAGCATGTTTCCCAAGGGTATAGAGGCAGAACTGGTAGGTGTAATCTTTGAACCAGCAGCATGCTGTGCCACTGTGCTGCAAGGAGCTCTAGGAAAGATAGAAGCATTAGATCCTTAGGACCTACTTCAAATGGACTAAGTGGTTTAGTGGAAGAACTCTCAAGACAGCATAGCATTCAAGCTGTGGAGTGGTTTCTGCTGCCTGCTCTCATCCGGCTCTGCAGTGAGAAGAGAGCAGCAAGCAGAGTGAATGGAGAAGAAGAACGTACCATTTGGCAAAGAAGGGAGCAAGTTGGAAATTTCCCACATGGTAAATCCTGAAAAAGCTGTAATGGAAAAGGCGATTGACAGACTAGAAGAGAACCCTCCTGCTCTGCACTGAGACAATAGGAACGTTACACTGAGGGCAAAAACCCACCTACTGAGGGCCCAAGCTCATGAGACTGAAAATTCTTAACTTTGAAAGAAGGCCTAGGGTTTCTTGCTCAAAAATAGATGTTGAGAAAGTGATATCACAGTTGCAGCACTCAGGCATACAGAAGGAGTTCAAGATGGCTCTCTGCACACACCGTAGGACTGGACTCAAGATCCTAGCCTCCAGTCCTGGAAGGGGATGTGCGTGACAAAGCCGTTCCCACTTCTCTTCCTCTGATCAATAGCCGAGGCTAGTTTATAGGCTGTAGTACACTTGCCTCTACACACCTGAGACACAAGGCATGAAGGAAAGTTAACTCACCATTTCACCTGCACTTGCTGAGGGTGGGAAGGCCAGGGTAGGCTGTAAAAACCACTGCAGTGTGGTTACCCCTACTTAGCAGGGATGGGTAAGAAGGGAGAGCAAACCAGTGACCCACTTCCTCCAGCAAGGCTCCACGTTTTAAACGTTCTACAATCTCCCCAGCAGCACCACCAGCTGGGGAGAAAGTGTACAAACACATGGGCCTAAGGGGTGGGGAGTTTCACATTCAAATCTCCTCATAGGCTGTGGTCATCACATGAGGCAAAACACACTCATTCCATCCTAAAAGTCTCCACGGTCCTTCTTAATCCCAACATGTTACAAGTCCAGGGTCTCTTATGAGACTCGAGGCAATATTTTAACTGTGACCCTCTGTATAATAATTTAAAAAATCAAATTACATACATTCAACATATATTGACACACAATAAACACCCATATTCCAAAAGGGAGGAATGAGGGAATAATGAGGAAAGATTGGACCAAAGCAAGACTGAAATACAGCAGGGCAAACACCTAATTCTGCAGCTCCATGTCTGGCATCTGGAGCTCATGACGAAATTGTCTGCATTCCGAATGGCTTGGTTAGCTCTGTCCCAGCTCTGCTGCCTGTAACACACACAGTCTTTCCCTCTTGGGCCTCCTTCCTCCAAGCCTATAGCTTTTATTGGTGAATATCCCATGGTCTTGGCATTTTTAACATCCCAGTGTCTCTACCCAACTGAGGGTTGCTTCATAGCTTCATGTATTAGTCTCTCAGGGCCTCTTTGTAAGGGAACCCAACCCTGAGACACATTGCCAAGCCACAGTAGCTCTCTAAAATTATGGATAAAGATGTCATGACCCCCATAATCTTGCATCTTTCACACTTAAAAACAAAACACAGAGCCACAGTTCCTGCTGCCAGGTCAGTATGCAGTCTGACCCTCTTGTACCACAGCTAGAGTTGCTTATTCTGTTTATTCTGTCTCTCTGCTCTGGATGGATGCTGAAGTGTGCCAGCTTTCTCTACCATGATGAAACTTCCCCTGAAATCTGTAAGCCTGAAATAACCCTTCATTCCATAAGCTCCTTCTGGTCAGGTGTTTGTCTCAGAAACAAAGGTAACTGCAACAGTGACTTTATAGCCGAATTGGGAAATGACATAAGCACATTTGAGATTTTTACTAAAAAATATAGGGCTGGAGAGATAGCTCAATGGTTAAAAGCACAAGCTTACAAAGCCTTATGGCCTGGGTTCAATTTCCAAGTAGCTACACAAAAGATGTAGTATTCATTCTTACTACACAGTTCTGAAGTTTGGGGAAAAGATTAAGCTATAAGTATTTTCCAAAAATTTAATCTTTATATCACGAAAACAATTAATTTAATAATTGTTATTAGAAAATAATTTTAAGTAAAATAATTAATTTAATAAATTTGTGGTGCATATAAAACCCCCCAAAAATCTGACACAAAATTTATTTATATTCTTTGTATTTGAAAGATTATTTGTGTTTTTATGACAAAACAAAAGCTTTCTGTGCTTATGTAAAGAATTACTATTCTTAGTCTTCTAAGTTAGGAGAATCTCAACTGATAAGAGTTTTGAAAGAAAGCTTAGAAAAAAAATCATCTAAAAATCCCCAATTATTTATTATAGGCTACAGTGGCAATAATTCTAAATTCAAGTCTCTCTGGGGCATGTTTAATGTAAGTTTCATGCAAGGAACAGCAGATCTTGCAATGTGACTTATCCATGTAAATAAAAGTAATAAAAGCTGAGTTGCCTTTTAGACTTAAATTTACACAGAGAAAGTCCAGCAATGATACAAGCTATTTTCCTGTTATCAGACAATAACACAATTGAATTGTACTGGACAAGTGCAAGTGGTTATATCAGGTAGCTATTGTTTCTTATGAAATCAATAGCCTTCTGTATCACGTTGCAGTGTGACACAGCAGTACAAAAGTCCGATACCCTGCTGAGGTAACAGGGAAGCAAGTAGGTGTCCCCACACAACAAGACCTGCAAAATTCTTTGGAATTCCCATTTATTAAATCAAAATGCTTAGCTGGACGTGGTAGCGCACGCCTTTAATCTCAGCACTCCGGAGAGGATCGCCGTGAGTTCAAGGCCACCTGAGACTCCATAGTGAATTCCAGGTCAGCCTGGACTAGAGTGAGACCATACCTCGAAAAACAAAAACAAACAAACAAAAAATCAACATGCTTTGCACCTTGATGACCAGTCACTCCATATATTTTGTGGCCAAATTTACAAATATCTTTACTGTTGATGAAGAATGCTCATCCAGAAAAATACACCTTTCATTTAAAATAACAAAATAAATAAATAAAAGCACCAAAAGACAAATTAATTTCAACAGGTGTATCACACCTACACTGTGTCAGGTATGCTTACTTAGAACCAATTAAGCTGCGTTTTCACCACAGCTAAAATTTAGCTTTTCAAAATAGCTTGGCTCTTTTACATATGAAGGCCCTGGGTACACATCTTGCATCACCCATAATAATTTCATTTACCTGTCTCATTTTCTCCCCAGATTCTTTGGGTTTTTCTTTGGTAAGATGTATTTTAGAACCTTACGGCGAAGATGCTATAACGAAGGGGAAAAAACTAATGGGAAAGAAATGATAATTCAGCAGTCCAGGCCATATTTTTGCAATGAAGCAATGGAAGCAGTTAACAACATTGGTCACACTTGTAGAAAAAGCCTTTGTTGGTCCAAGGGCCCTTTATATGAGGATTAACTGTTGATTCTAGAGTGCATTCAAACAATTCTCAATATTGTAACTATATTCTGTACCCTGGGGGGGAGGGTGAAAGTAAAAAGTTAAAATAAAAGTTAATTGAAGTTGGGTATACATTTTACCCACTTAAAATGAAAACATTAATTACTTCTTGAGTGAACTCAAAATAGATAGTTATTGTGTTTATTTATTGTATGTATCTTATCTCTCCATATAATTTGGGGAGAAAGGAATCTATTGGAGAAATGCTATAAGCAATGCTGTGGACATGGATGACTTTTACTATATAAATCTCACAGTACCTTTGACAAGGTTAATTTTTAAAGCATGCTAACTGACCACGTTTCACTTTCCTTATTTTTTAGATTTGTGACTTTATAGGGAAAAAATGTAGGTTGCACACATTCAAAAATACCCAGAAAAATGAGGCTGGCATAGTGTCCATTTCCACTTTGTTAACCTCATTGGACTGATTATTCAAAGCCAGTAAGTGAAGAGTCCAATTGTTGTAGTCATCTAACTCGTTTCTATGCAGAAAAGAACCCAAACCAAAGGCAGATTGTGGAGGAATGGGTTTATTTTGGATTATAGACTCGAGGGGGGACTCCATCGAGGGGGGACTCAAACTATGGCATGAGCAGAGGGTGGACATCACCTCCACGATAGCACTGGAAACAGCGGCAAGTAGGTGTGCCAAACACTTGCAAGGGGAAGCTGGCTTATAACCCCCATAAGCCCGCCCCCAACAACACAGCTCCAACAAGGTTCTAATACCCAAAATGCCATCAGCTGGGGGTTGAGCATTCAGAACACATTTGTGGGGGACACCTGGATCAAACCATTACACCAATCAATAGAAGTCAAGACTTTTCTGGAATAAGCAACTTGGACAGAGTGCCATTAAAGTGGAAAACACCTAGGTCTCACTCCTGATCACAGAGCTCTAGGAAAACTGAATAGTAGTTCCTATGAAGCAGATTTCCATATGCTTTATAAGACCTGACTTTCCAAGGCCATGTTTCACTCCTTTTGTCCATTTATTTTATTTTGTCCATTTATGCCTTAATTAGCCAGAATACTTTTCTGCCTCACCTAACTAAAGGTGTCATCCCTAACTAAAGCAATATTCTCTACTCTGAGTGTAACCTCTTGGACTGCTTCTGAAAGCTGTCCTTCCAAAGCATATTGTCATAGTCAGCCACATGCTGCTGGGATGAATCTTCAAACCAGGCACAGTTTATGGGAGGAAATGATTTATTCAAGCTACAGATCCAGGGGAAGTCCCAAGCAGAGAGAAAACCCCATCACCTACATCACACACACCAAACAGAACACCAAACAGGCAGGAGGGGCCAAGGAGAGAATTTCTTCCCTTTATATAGTCTTAGGGTGGGGTTTTACAACCCTTCCCCAGACTTGATGGCTTCCTGAGTCACTGGCCTTTCCTTCCTGCACTGCCCACACAAGAAAGGATGTTTACTTCTAGCTTCTTTGAGCTTCCTTACATCCTGCCCCTTGCTGAGAAGCTGCCTTCCTGTAAACATCCTCAGAGACCCACCCAAGATTACTTGAAAGGTCCAGGTGACAACAAAATTTAATCATCACACATATATAGTGTAGATTTTCAGGAATATAACTATGATACAATAATAACTATTCTTAATAATAATAATTATTATGTTTCAATAAAAAGTTATATATTCCCAATGTGATTTTGAATCTTTATTTCTGGAACTTTTTGAAGCCTGTTAATACTACTGAGCATCATGGTGGTCATCTAGAAAGGGAGTATGCTTGAAGATTGAAATATGAATGATTTGAATAGCCTTTGTTAGATGTGGATCTATGGTTAACTCACTTTTGCCAAGGGTTCCAAACCATTCAGTGGGGGAAAGAATACCCTTTTTAACAAATGATACTATGACAACCAGTTAGCCCCATGCAAAACAAAACAATTGAACTTTCCTTCAAACCATATACAAACATTAATATAAGTGGATCAAAAACTTAAATGTAAAAGCTAAAACTATAAAAATCTTGGGGGGAACCCCAAAGGGTAAATCTTTTTGTCTTCATATTTGGCATTCAATTCTTAGATGCAACTCAGAAGTGCAAAAAAAATAAATAAATAAAGGAAATTTTGGACTGGACTTCATTTCCCAGGGGAAACGAAGAGGAAAACACGGTTTGGATGAAGCCTACCCAAGCTAACCTAAAAAGACCTGATGCTCGTGAGAAAGTCATATCTGATAAAGGACTGATAATCATACTACTCAATGTACTTATAAAACTTAATAATAAGAAAACCAACAGCCCAAGCAAAAAAAAAAAAAATGGGCCAATACCTGACCAAAGAAGATCCTCAGATGACAAATAGATATATGTGCTCTTCACCACACATAACCAGTGAAGTAGAAATGAAAAGTAACAATTAGATACCACTGCACACCTCTTATACGATGGTTGCAATACACAACACAGCAGGGAATTCCTCTGAGGATCTGAAGCAGCGGGAACGCTCCATTAATGGTAGGTACAGCACTTTGGACAACAGCTTGTTAGCTTCTTACAAAACTAAATATAGCCTTGTCACACAATCAGTCAGTATACATCTTCATGTACCTACATATATATGTTTATAGAAACTTTACTTCTAATTGCCAGAAGTCAGAAGCAGCAGAGAAGGCCTTCAGTATAATATAATAATAAACTGTGTGGTTTCATCCAAACCATGAAAATTTATTTAGTGCTAAAAAGTAATGAGCTAAAGTTAAAAAAATACACAATAAGCACACAAAAAACTTTATCATGATCACATCTCATACTCACTCTGATGACTAGAATCCAGAAGTTAGACGGTAAATGGTGGCTGTGAGCTAGGGAAGTTAGAACCCTCACAAACTACTGGTAAATTTGTCAGATGATACAACCCTTCTAGAAAACAGTGGCTGTTTTTCAAACAGTTAAATATTGAGCCACAATTTATGTGATGGTTAATCCTGTCAAGTTTAAAGGCTGAAGTATTAGATTAGAAATTCAGTTGACTAGTTAGGTTGATAAGTAAAAATTGTTAAACATTTTTACAAATTGTATTGGTAAGATTTAAAGACAGCAGATTAGTAAAGAACACCTCTGTATATGTCTGTGAGGCTATTTTCTAAGAGGATTAAATCATGGGAGTTCTCACCTAATCAGTGGTTGAGTTCATTGAAAAATCCAAAGCGTGCACAGACTCTGAAGGTAGCGGAGCTATGGAAGGAGAGTCTGAGCTAGAGGATGTAGGTAACTAGGAGTATGACTTGAAGGCCATGTCCTGGCCCTGGCTACTTGCATTACTGTTCTCTGGTCATCATGAGATGAACAGCTCCGCTTCTGGAAGTCGTCTCTGCGGTGACATTCTGCATCTCTGCAGGTCACTGCAGAGAAGCCAACAGACCATGGAATGTAATCTGAAATCACGAACCCCCCAAAAATCCATCCTCCCTTAAATTATGCCCGTCAGGTGCTTTCTCATAGCAATGAAAATTTGCCTAACATACTATGTGATTCTACTTTGTGGTGTATACCAATGGTACACAAATGACCACAAAATCTTGTTCAAAAAGGTTTACAGAAGCATCATTCTAAGAGCCAAAAGATGGAAGGAGCCCAGCAATTAATGAATAAATTAACTATGTTATATTCATACAATGGAATATGATTTAATTATAGAAAAAAAGGGCCAGATTGGTAAATGCTCATCATAGATGAGCTTGAGAACTTCAGTTGTTTATCGGCTCAGGGAGATTGGAGGATGAAGGCTCACAGCTAGAAGAAAAAGGGTTTGAGTTGATGTGAATGTCCTATAGTTAACTCTAGAAATGATTCCATATATCTGTGAATATACATACATACATATATATACTATAAAATTTAAAAACTGCAGTTTAACATAGATTTATACTATATAAAAATTAAGTTTCAATAATGCTATTATGTTTGATCTAACACACACAAAGGAAATTCCAGGTAGAGATAGCCAACCAAATAATAGCATACTTTTGGTGCAAAAATTACATAATAGTGTCAGAGCATACTTAATTTTACTTATATATTTGAAAAGAATTTTATGTCCAATATTGGTATATAAATCTTAGAGCTTATGTATAGGGCTCTACAGCAGAAGTGATATTCCATATCTCTACCATGTGCTGAGTATAGGATCCAGTTAGGATAGCTGAGAGTCCTATAGGAATATTCTAAACCTTTCCTAAACCCACAGAAGCACTTCTCACAGTGAACTGAAGCACCTTGTGTAAATGTGATATAATAAGCTTTCTGCTTTGGTCAATGACTTTTCTTAATTTTCATCCAAAAGCAGCAAAAATAGAAAGCACAAACTCTTATCTATTTTTAAATAGATATTTATTGTCCATAATGACTTATATTATTTAGTAGCCAAACAATGAGTTGTTATCCCCAATTCCCAATGCCCCCCCTCCCCATCCCCAATCAGCTGGATATCCTCCTCCGTGGGTCGTCTGGATCAGTCCTTGTGGCAGGGGACCATGGATAGCCTAGTACTCAGCCTGATTCTCCTGGCCCAAGTGTGTTGTTCCTGAGGGGTGCCATGCCTCTGGATAGTCTCCCCCACCACAGCTCTCACAATTTTTCTGTCCTCTCTTCTGATCAGTTCCCTGAGTCGTGGTGGGTGAGTATTAAGGCTGCTTAAATGTTGTAGCTTAGGGGTCTTTGTGTCAAAAACTGTTGGTTTCTGTCACCCTGGCTTATCCTGTGTTGATTGATTGGCTGTGGCTGTGGGTCCCTTGTTCATCCCATCATTCTCTGTGGGATTCCATATGGATCCTCCACGATACGGCTGTGGTGGCTCATCTCTTGCCAGGATCTCAGCTTTCTGCCTGTGGTCGGTTGGTAGGGTTATATGGGCCACAGCTCTCTCGCTGCATCCTGAAAAACACAAACACAATCTCCATCAGAGAGTCAGATGAATCTTGGTTAACAAATAAACACAATTCTGGATTACCAAGATTCTATTTTTAGTAGCCTCCCCATCAATCACTCCCATAGTGCATCTTTTCTTGTGAGCCCAAAAGTACAGGATCTGGTGCCTATCGCCCTGAATCCCCAGTTCCAGTCAAGGGCTCCCCCTCCCTAAGTGGAATATTTGGCCATGGTGATACCTCCTGAGTAGGATTTTTTTACTTAGAATAGTTTTGGCTATCCGAGGTCTTTTGCCCTTCCAAATAAATTTAGAGATTATTTTTTCTATGTCTGTGAAGAAAGAGGTTGGGATTTTTATCGGCATGGCATTGAATCTGTAAATCGCTTTTGGCAGGATTGCTATTTTTACTATATTGATTCTCCCTATCCATGAGCATGGAATGTCTTTCCATCTTCTCACATCCTCCTCTATTTCCTTCTTGAGTGTTTCAATATTTTCCTTATATAAATTCTTTACAACCTTGGTTAGTGATACTCCAAGCTATTTGATTTTCTTTGAGGCTATAGAAAATGGGACAGTCTCTCTGATGTCTTTTTCTGTCTGCTTGTCTTCTGCATATAAAATAGATACTGATTTTTTGTGTGTTAATTTTGCATCCTGCCACATTGCTGAAGGCATTAATCACCTTCAAGAGGTTACTGATACTATTCTTTGGGTCTGATATATAGAGGATTATGTCATCTGCAAAGAGGGATAGTTTAATTTCTGCATTTCCGATTTGTATCCCTTTTATACCCTTCTCCTGTCTTATCGCTTGGGCTAGAACTTCAAGCACTATGTTAAAGAGCAGTGGTGAGAGTGGACACCCCTGTCTTGTTCTTGAATTGAGTGGGAACTCCTTGAGTCATTCCCCATTGAGAACGATTTGTGCTTTAGGAGTTTTGTAAACTGTCTTTATTAAGTTGAGGTATAGGCCGTCTATGCCTATTCTTTCCAGAGCTTTGAACATGAAGTGGTGTTGAATTTTGTCAAACGCCTTCTCTGCATCTATTGAGATAACCATGTGGTTTTTGTGTTTGAGCCAATTAATGTGGTGGATTATGTTTATCGAATTGTGTATGTTGAACCATCCCTGCATCACTGCGATAAAGCCAACTTGGTCAGGGTGGATAATATTTTTGATGTAGCGTTGTATCCGGTTTGTTAGGACTTTATTCAGGATTTTTGCATCTAAGTTCATCAGAGATATGGGTCTTTAGTTCTCTTTTTTTGTTGCATCCTTGCCTGGTTTGGGAATTAGGGCAATGGTAGCTTCATAGAAGGTGTTTGGAAGCCTTCCCTCTTTTTCTATGCTTCTAACAAGCTTCAGAAAGAGTGGTTTCAGCTCTATGATGAAGGCTTGGTAGAATTCAGCTGAGAAACCATCTAGTCCTGTGCTTTTCCTTTTGGGAAGGTTGATTACATCTTCAATCTCTGTGAATGTAATAGGTTTATTTAGCGATTTTATCTGCTCTAGATTAAGCTTTGGTAGTTGATAGGTGTCCAAAAACTTATCCATTTCTTCCAGGTTCTCTAATTTTGTGGAGTAGAGGTTTTGGAAGTATGACCTGATGATACTTCCAATGTCTTCGGGATGTGTGTGATCTCCCCATTGTCCTTTCTGATTTTGTTGATTTAGGCTTTCTCAGTTCTTTGTTTGATTAGATTGGCCAGGGGTTTGTCAATCTTATTAACTTTTTCAAAGAACCAACTCTTTGATTTATCTATTTTTTAATCGTTTTCTTGATTTCCAATTCATTAATCTAAGCTCTGATTTTATTTATTTCCTTTTGTCTTGAGCTCCTCAGGTTAGCTTTTTCCATCTGTTCCAATGATCTTAGGTGGGTGGTTAGATGATTGATTTGAGACCTCTCTGCCTTTGATATAAAGGCATTTAGTGCAATGAACTTCCCCATTAGAACTGCCTTCATTGTATCCCACAAGTTCTGATAAGATGTGTTATCATCATCATTTACTACTAGGAAATTTTGAATTTCCCGTTTTATTTCTTGAATGACCCAATCATTTTTCAGGAGCAAATTTTTCAGGTGCCAGTACTTTGTGCATTTTCTGGATCTTGTTCCATTGTTAATTTCTACCTTTAATGCATTATGGTCTGATATGATGCAAGGAACTATGTCAATCTTCCTGAATTTGTTTAGGTATTATTTATGACCTAGGATATGATCAAATTTAGAAAAAGTCCCATGCACTGCCGAGAAGACTGTATATTCTGTGTTTTTGTGGTGGAACGTTCTGTAAATATCTGTTATCCCCAGCTGGTCAATGGTGTTACTGAGCTCCGTTATGTCCCTGCTGATCATCTGTTTGCTTGATCTCTCTAGAGATGATAGAGATGTATTAAAGTCTCTAATATTGGGCCTATTTATGGTATCTCATAGAGCCCTCAAATTTTGCTCACTTGATTTCTTGAATTTATTGAAACCTATGAAATCCTTATTAATTCCTTCTGTCTTGTCTTCAACGTCTGAGAGTCTGTCCTCCAGATTGTCAACTCTGTGACTGATTGATTCAAGGGAGGTTTTTAACAACTCTGTTTCATTTTTGGTTTCTGCTATAATTTTGTTTATAGTCTCCAATTCTTTGTTGAGATCCAATTTCCAGTCTATTTTTGTTTTTACTAGGGATTCCTGAAAATCATTTTTAAGTTGTCTTAAGTCCTCATCGAATTTAATCAATTGATTGTCTAGCTCCTCCCGTAGTTGGTTCACCTTCAATTCACTTAATGTGTTTCTGAATTCATTCATATTTCTCTCCATTAAATTCAGCCTGGAGTCTATACTTGTGTTGGTGAGCTTCATCTCATTCATGTCTTTTTTCATAGGTTCCATATCAGCCATTAACTGCTTCATGTTTGCATTGAAGTTGTGGTCAGGAGTCATATTATTCTCTCTTTGGGATTGTGTATTTGTTGTCTCCACTTCCTTGCCACTTTCCTGTTCCATAATGGGACTAGGGGCCCTGAGTTGGGGAGTTTCATCTTTGATTTCTGTGGGGGTTTTATTCGTTGGTTTCTGCCCATGTCCAGGTAGGGGAGTGGGACTCAGGCACCCTGGGGAGTACTGTTCAGCCTGCTTTGCTTTCAGTGGAAAGATCACCAGGTTTGATCTTAAACAGAGGTCTTTCCTGTTGGGGTGTTCTGCCCTCAGCCAGGCTCAGATCTTTACCCATCTGGATCCTTCTATATGTGACTATTTAGTCTTAGAGCCACCTCAAAGGCCCCTGTCCCTGATTGGTATGCTCCTGTAGAAACAGCCCCAGCACCCTGAGCTATAGAGCCCAGTGTTTTCCCACCTGACTGCAGCAAGCAGATCTGGAATGCTATCTCCCCCACAAGGGGTAGAGACTCAAGGTTCTAGACTCTCCTTGGGCCAGTACTTGGTGAACCTGTTCTGATTCCACATGCCAACACAGCCCCAGCAGCCCAGACTCAAGAGCCTGGTGAGAGCTTCCTATTGCTCATGTAATCCGTGTTCTCAAATTCCTGGACCAACTTGTGTCCTCCCTTCAGTGGCACACAGTCCCTGGTGCCTGCCAAAAACATTTGTGCCCTCCTGGCAGTCGTGCGTAGTCCCTGCCTAAACTGGCCTCTGCCCTCCCAGCAAAGGCAGCCGCTCTGAGGTATCTGCCAGAGGCTTGGCCCCGCCCTCAGCTGCTGTCCCAAGTGGGCTTCCGGAATAGAGCTATGTCAGTTTGCCCTGTGTGCGTGTGTGTGTGTGTGGGGGGGGGGGGGAAGAGCAGCTCTCTGTTCCTCTGCAGAGCAGAAAGCCCCTGGGGAATCCTGTCTGGGCTGGCAACTGAGCAGGGGAGAGGGTAGGCTTGGGTTCAGGGCCACCTGGGGTCCCTGGTTTGGATCCCAGCTGGAAAATCAAACCTTTCTGGAGAGAGTCCTGGCGAGGCTGCTACTCTTCCGCCATCATGCTCTGTCCCCCCCCTTATCTATTTTAAGAGCCTTTACTTCATTACTACAGCTTCTGCACTAATGTTAAGTTTTCCCCAAAAACTTTTCATGTATTTACATCATGGCATCCAGGCATTTGTTTATTCCGTGTGCTTTGTATTTAAAATGCATATTATTAGTACCTTGATGTCAAAGATGACTTGTTATTCTTTTCTTTCCCACAGTGGTAGACCCTCACTAACTTCTGCAGAGGGATGGATATTTTGCATGTTATATCCTAGAAGATGAGATTTTTACATAATTATGACATGAAACTACTGACATTTGGAATTGAAAAAAAGACCGTAGACAATATCTGGTACAGTGTCTCAATAAGTATAAGAAATATGTATGTAACATTTGTGAAATGCAGTAGTCAAGACAATATTCTAACATTGCTAATGCCTTGGAATCTACCTACCTCACAGAGCGGCTCATTTCATTTCCAACTTGCTTTTATTATTAACAGGCTCATTATTAATGTTAATATAAACTGAGAACTTATGGGCTGCTCAAGGCACTTACCTTCAAAAACCTAACAACCCAAGTTCCATTCCCCAGTATCCACGTAAAGCCAGATACACAAAGTGGTGCATGCATCTGGAGTTCATTTGCAATGGCTAGAGGCCCTGGCACACCATTTCTCTCTCTGTCTGTCTGTCTATACTTGCGAATAAATAAATAAATAAATAAATAAATAAATAAATAAATAAATAAATAAATAAATAAATAAATAAATAAGTAAATAAATAAATGTTTTAAATTTATTTCTTTATTATAAATAATTATATACATTGTATGAGCAAATCTTGTGACGGGTCCCTGTTTCCATCCTCTCTGTCCCCTACCCAATGATGTGTTATAGGTTAAAAAAGTAATTCTTAATAAAGTCAAATTATTTTAAAAATTTTTAAAGAACTTTCATCCATTGGACAATCTAAGCTCTGTCACTTATGGCTATACAATACTATCCGGCTTATTTCAAAACAGCACAAGAGTTAGAAGATGTTTAATAACACTTAATAAGGGAAAAAGTAAAGAATTCGGTTCACTGATGAACTCCACATTTTTACCATCAGCATAAAAGTAGATTCTGTAAATAATGATGTCTGTGTTTAAGGGAGAAAACTTGGAATTTTCCTGGTTGTAGTCTTCAAAAGTCTACATGGAAACATATAGGGGGTTGCCTGGAATCTTAGAGTTATACCCATTTAAAAGTTTGGGATGGATGGGGAAAGTGTGGCCAGCCCTTTTGTATAATAAAGCCCTAAAGTTCAATGCCAAAAAAAAAAAAAAAAAAAAAAAGACCCTGTCCTAATCTCCTTGGTCTTCTCTGCTCTGAGCTCTCCACAGTGAGCATATAGTTCTCATCAATGCGATTTCTGGGGCTTTCACTTTGTAGATTCAGTTCCTTCCAACACTGTCAGATTTTCAAGAATTCCCAAGGTAGTACTTCCCAGAAATGGAGCTCAATCCATGTGACCAGTGTCAAATACATCTATGCCTTTTCCTGCCTACATCTACCCCTGGACTATTGTCAATGGTTCTAACACTGCTTCAGTTACTTTGAAAGTCACAGCACACCACAGTCATTTACTAAGCCTACCATAAACTGAACTCTTTTGACATACTTTTTCCTGTGAAAAATATTATGTATCAGATGTTCAAATGTCTTTGTTCCTAAACTTTGCAATTAATCTTTTCACCCTTCATGCAATATTCTGTATTGATTATCTGTAAAATTTAAAAAATGCCTTGCATAAACGAGGTGATTGGGAGATGTCTGTACCTCTCTTTCCCAGTAGTTATCAGAGAAATAATGTTGTGTTCATTATGCAATTACTTGAGATCAGGGCCCAAGTGCATTTATTCATTATTATTTCTTCATTGGTAGGAAAGTGTTGAAGTTATTTTAAAACACCATTTCATACCCCAACAATTTGACTGCACATTGTCCTGCTGTGGACAATGGTAGTTCAGTTAGAGAATCCATTTCCTTTCATTTTCAGTGACTGGAGCCAATACTGTTAACCTAATAAAGTCATGTTGATGATGTTTGAAATAATCTTCATAAAAGGCTGTTGCCATAAAACCAAAAGCTAGTACCAGATTTCAAAATATGACCCATCTTAACTAAGACTGTAACCCTGTGTCAAGCAATTGATAATCTTATAACCTAAAGAATTATGTTTAGGAAGTACAGCGGACTTTCACATGTCTTGTCTACAACACTGGTTTCTGATTAGTACTATCCCTTTATGGCTACTGTTACCACATAGTTCAATGGAGAAAGAGTGGTATCTTATTTTCTATGTTTACTAACTCACATAAATGTTGATTTGAGTATATACAGTTTGTAGGATATATACTTATTTTTTGTTGCCTTGATTAAGTAAAGGGAAATTCAATGACAATTCAAGAAAAATCATTTTGGTGATTACAAAGAATCATTTTTTATATCAACCAATTATCCACAGATACTTTTGGCATAAACTTCTTCTTTGCAACTGAAAATTTCTAATTGAAATGAAACTGTCTTGATTTTGTAGCACCTTTTATATCATATACCAACTTGAGCACAGAATTTCACAAAGTAAGCTAAAATTCTAAATGAATTTGGAAAGCTTTTTTTGTTTTCTGGCATTTGATAGCCTCATATCGATGAGCAGTGGATGGGCAAGTTAGCCCCCTGCTCTTTAACAGCCTAACACTAGTACTTCTGGGAAACAGGACACCCTAGGGAGAGGGCTGTTTATGAGTCACAGGAACGTGTGCCACCATCAACTTGAATAAGAGGCATCAGATATTCCCGGTGATGAAAACCTCTCAGCGAGGTGAAGCAGGCCACGTTCCACTCCTTTTATTTTCAGAGATGAGATGGATCTGAAACCCATAGCCCGGCTTCTTGATGCAAGGACTCACCGCACGAGATCATCTCCAGCACATCACGATTGGCAAGCAGATCTTTCACCCTTTTGTCTCCATACATTACAGAAAACCTTAAATCAGGCTGGTGTCCATACAAACTTTTGATCCTAGGAATAGCCTAGGGTACCATCATTATCTTCCCAAGGACCATGTGTAGGTCTTCACTCGGCAGTACTAATTTAATCTCTTTGCTAGACAAAAAAAAAAAATGTAGCTGATTTTCTAGATCAATATTTGATTGAATATGTTTGAAATGTTGGCAGATAAAGGCGGCTTTTCTGGTCCAAAGACTTTTTGAACCACAGAGGGTATGGCGTTCTAGCTCCCCTGGGATTTGAGTGGAAGGATCTGTAAGAAGCCTTCCTGCTTTTCCTTGTGTTCGTCCAGCAAGACTCTCTAAAGGTTGAGATGAGAAAAAGGTAAGATCAAGAACGGGAATGTCTTTATATCTATTTTTTAATCTTTCCTGGGGCTTCTCTTAACTAAAAATAATCGTTTATAGCACTAGTTTACAAAAACCTCCTATGATAGGAAGGTAGAAAGAAAGCCCATCTGATCAGCCTTAGGGAGGCAACCCAGGGACTTTGGCAAGTCATCTGAGACTTCAGACTCTATCAATTACACCATTAATTAAATAAGATAGCCAATATATTACCTAAAAGAGGCAACAAGAAATTAAATGGCTCGAAGTGTTAGATTAGAACTTTATCTAGTTAGGTTGGTAAGTAAAAAAAAAATTGTATTGATTTTGTAAAGACATATACAAAGACTATTTGGAGATTAGAGAAAATTTGCATCAAAATATTTGAAATACAAACAAAAATCTAGTTTATATAGCACAATAATGAGTCAAGATTTCATTTAGCCCTTCCTCAAAACAAAACACACAAAAAAATCAGCCTACACTTGACTGACACATACTATTCAGTATAAATAATTTCAGCAATACTGTCTTCTAATTCTTTAGATGAAATTCAAAGAAATGTTGTTGAGGAGAATATTTTCCTCTAATTCTTTAAGTACAGAAATGCACATGCAGTCCTTAAACACAAAGAAGAAAGGATGATCTAAAACTCCCTCTACTTCCTTTCCTGACATTGAACTTTCATTTGGCTAAAGGTGGTGTTTGCTCCCTCCAGCACAGAGTACAGGAGGAGACGAGCCATCACACACAGTCAATTGCAACTTCTGGGACAGACAGACTCCAGAGGACTTATTTTCTACAGATTAAGCCAAATCAATTCTCTTATTTTGAGATGGGAAGATTATAGTCATTTAATTTCTTTATGACAATTCCTCATTGGTTCATTGTATTTTAGTGAAATCACCTAGTCTAAGCAATGATATTCCCAATATAAATTGAACAATTATCCAGGACTGAATATCCTACTTCTTACTTAAAATGGAAAACAGTGAAAAGGGACTTTGTTTTCTATATATTTTATTTTATAACACCTTTCTCACTGCTAAGTAGGAAATAGACATGCAATAAACACTTAAGTCAATTATATAGATAAATTGAATTTTCGAGCTCTGCTTTTAAGGAAGAGTCATAATCTGAATCAAACAGATCAACTTTCTATCTGCAAGCACATTATGAAATACACAATATTAATGTCATTGGAATATCCCTTCAGAGTGCTTGTACATCAACTGAACAGTATGCAGAAGCTACTGCCATGGGCAGAGGAAACTTGAATGCAATCTCAGATTACTCCTGAATCTTTGATTTAGAATCTTGGCTTGAGGGTCTTCTTCCAACCAAAATGTTCCTCATCAACCCAGCAGCCCTGAAGTCTTGAGAAACTTCTCTTTTTTACTCATAGTGAAAAAGAAAAAAAAAGAAAAGGAAAGGGGGGAAAACAGTAAGACAAGCTATTGGATATGAAAATTTGAAGTAATAGCAGGAAGAAACAAACCATTGGATGTATCTTTCATTGGTATTAGTTTATATAAAAGTATAATTCTTTATTTGCAAAACTTCATGTTTTTATAAGGTTCAATTTACATATGCCTTATTACTATTACTATTACTGTGACAGAATGTAAAGATATTGATTAACTACCTAGATTCTCCCATTTATTCAGGTATGTTTTTGAGTTGGGGAGAGCATATCTTGGCATAATCTATATTTTAGGGGAAAATGACACTATTTCAATTTCCAGGAGAGTTCCATGGAGTTGCTAGGAAACATTTTTTCCTATGAATTAAAAAAAAGCATAAAGTGGTAGCGATTATATCATCATGGAGAGAATTGATCCTGGGGAAATCACCTTTCTGTAACCCAGTAGAAACTGCTGAGGGGGACAAAGGCTTGTTGCAGGGTGGTAGACCTAAGGTTTTCATGAGCTCTTGATTTTATTTTATTTTTTTGCTCGAGAATCAATTACATTTATTTAACCATTCTCCAGATTTAAAAAAATATTTTATTTATTCATTTTCAAACAGAGAGAGAGAGACAGAGACAGAGAGACAGAGAGAGAGAAAGAGAGAGAGAGAGAGAGAGAGCACCAGGGCCACCACCTTGTGGGTCTGGCTTATGTGGGTCCTGGGGAATTGAACCCTTGGGGGGGTCTTGTACCCTTTTCCCTGACTTGTTTACGCACTATCTCTGGAATTTCCCTCCTGCACTGCACTCCCAGGAAGGGAAGTTTTTGTTTCTCATTTTCCTGAGCCTCCTTACATCCTGCCCCCTACTGAGAGGCTGCCTTCCTGTAAACAACCTCAGAGACCCACCCAAGATCACTGAAAATGTCAAGTTGACGACAAAACCTAACCATCACAGACATGAATCAAGGAAATGCTTTCCCAAAAATTCTGAGTGTCCATAACATATGTATATTAAGTCTCTCAACTAATAACATAGTTTACTTCTGTTAATATTGCAAGATATCTTAAGAAGACATATGAATTTTCTGAAAATATATAACATATGTATAGAAGTGCGTGATACACTTGGTAGACTCAGTATTTATTTCAACTATTTGATGTGCACCTTCTTCTCATTGACCCTTACGAGAATAGGATATGGTTGCTGTGTGGCTTCTAATTACAAAGAGATAACAAAGCCCTATCTGCCACCTGCTTGTCCTTCGTCTGTAACTATGGCTGCACTGCATGCCTGTGGAGGAGAGGATGCTGTGCTTAAAGTAAAGCAAGGATGAACCACAGCAGACATAGCATGACTTGACTCCTAAAATTTGTGGTCAAGAAAGAAATACTCACTGGACAATTTGAGCAAACTTAGTGATGTGTGTGTGTGTGTATGTCTGTGTGGTGTGTATGTGTGTGTGTGTGTGTGTGGTGTCTGTGTGTGTATGTGTGTGTATGTATGTGTGTGTGGTGTGTGTGTATGTGTGTGTGTGGTGTATGTATGTGTGTGTGGTGTGTGTATGTGTGTGTGGTGTGTGTGTATGTGTGTGTGTGGTGTGTGTGTATGTGTGTGGTGTGTGTATGTGTGTATATGTGTGTATGTGTGTATGTGGTGTGTGTGGTATGTTTGTGTACGTGGTGTGTGTGTATGTATGTGTGTGTGTTGTGTGTGTGTGTGGCGTGTGTGTGTGTATGTATGTGTGGCGTGTGTGTGTGGTGTGTGTGTATGTATGTGTGGCGTTTGTGTGTGTGGTGTGTGTGTATGTATTTGTGGTGTGTGTGTATGTATGTGTGTTTGTGTGTGTGTGTGTGTGTGTATTTGTCTCACGGGGATGTCCCTGTCCATGTGGGTCCCTGTCCTCTGCAGTGAGGAATGTGACAGGATCATTGCCTGTGATGCTGTGATGGCCCGAGCAGAACATGGGTGCCGGGCTAGGTTGCTCTTCTACTTGCTCTTATTTGAGCCTGAGTCTCTCACGGATCCTGAGTTTGTGAGGTGTTTTTTTTTTTTTTGTTTTTCCTGTGGGTTCTGGAAATTCTCAATTCTTGAGTCTCCACTCTGTTATGGGACTTGAGTAACAGATACCTGTTGCCATGCCCAGTTATTTTTGTGGGTCCCAGGAATCAATCATCTCTCAAGTCTCCTCAGGCCTTCATGCTTTCATAGGAAGTGCTATGGATCCATCTTTCCAGCCCTACATTGGTCTATAAATGTGTTGGATAATTAATAATTGAAAAAAAGGACAAGATTTGATATTGTCAAACTGTCAGATTTATGTCAAAGCTGTTGAGTGAGGCACTGGCCTAGAGCACAGGGGAAAGATGCGATTCAGCAAGAACACTGCAGCAATGATGGGGCCATGTGGACAGAGTTGGTTCAGTGACTGTCCACAGGGGATAACAGCTTTGAGCACTGGATCACCTTCCATATTCTGGAAAGCCGTGCAACTGAAGAGTTCAATGGCAGACAGAACCTCATTGCCAGGAATGCAGGTGGCAGCCATTTCTCTGGAGTTCCACCTAAGAAGTTGCTGTCTCTGACATTGAAATAAGGGTTCTGGACATAATCAAAGTAGGACGGCACTGTCTTGATTACTAAATGATGACTGGAAAGCTTTTCTAACCACTAAGCACATGGACACTGAAGTTGGACAATACAAGGAAAGACAGACTCAGGAAATCTAGCAGGAATGTGCAATGCTTTGTTTCCATCAGGAAATGAACACTTACCCATGGTGCAATACTGAATTAGTTCTCCTAAAGCTACACATTGGGGAATATTAGATCATATCTTGATATAACTTTTTACATAGAAGCTATGGTGCTGGCTTTAGAAGCAGAGGCTATGAATTACATAGTTCTGCACCCACATGACACAGGCAGAACAGAATCTATAATGAAGAGAACACGAGTCATAGGTTCTGTGTTCCTGTCTCACATTACTAATAGTATTTCTGTAGGAAAGCCAGAGCAAATGTGAACCACAATCCCTCATTTATGAAGTGAAAACAAGGGAATCAGGAAGATCTCTAGGATCTCTCAAAAAAAAAAAAAAAAATCCATGCATTACACTGGGTTTCCTGAAACACATAACTTCTGAGGTCATGTTTCATTCAGTCTAATACGTTTGTTTTTTTTCTAAATCACTCTCTTTTGGGGATTAGCAGCTCTCCCTCTATTTCCTCAACTTCCTTAAGGAAGTTGATCATATCAAACTGTGATGAGCCACTACCGTGACTCTCAATGAGGAGAAACTTAGTCTCCAACAGTGATGGTGGATACTCAGTTGTTTCCAAAAGGATCAAAGTAAGCCTGGCAAAATCTTTGTTCTGTACCTGCCTCCAGTGCGTTTAAGGGGTGCTAATGAAAAATGAGAGTGATGTTCCCATCACACATTTTTGGATTACTGTGCTGCAGCATCAATTGGAAACCTAATGAAACACAGACCACCTACAGAGGAGTGAGATTGCAAGCCTCTGTCTGCCTGCATCCAATTTGCCAACTGACTGTGTGGAACAAGCTGCCTGTTTGTTTGAGCCTCTGTTCCATTGATCATGCAGCTAACATTGATAATTGGTGATGCCAATTGCCACTATCTTTCACCGGTAGAAGAATGTTGTCGTAGTTTGACTATTGTGAGCTAATGTAGGGAACAAGCTCATTTCTATCCAGAGCAATCCCATAATTTCACTGTTTGTATAATCTCACCATGGTAGGCTGTTGAAATTATAACAGGTCCCAGGAAAAATAAATTGGTCATTTCTCTAATTCTTTCCAGTGACAAAGGGAACATGTTATGTCGTTGTCAAACCGAACTTCTCCCAATAAAGGAAATAACCATAAGAAGCCTAGCAAATGAGTTCCCACCAAGCATACAAGGGGCGATATAAAGAGGAAAATGGACGTTCCAAATGGAAATGTTCTCTTCTTTGTTTTTGCACCTGTTCAAACTGGCATCTGGTATTAGGCTGTGACTAGTCAAACATTCCTACTTACTGTCAAGCTTGCTGGGAGAAACAAAAGAAAGGGAATATGGGATAAAATATTAGTTGGTCCTTGTGTGCTATTTTGTTAGTATGTTTTTCTTGTCAGGCTCCCTACCTGGATTTACCATCAACAGTAGTTTTACTTCTCTCTTTTATTCTTAATTTGAAGCCATCTGGCATTCAGTGTGATTTCCATGTTATAGTTCTCCATACGTCAGTCTCCTGACTGCCTGTCAGGTCATGGGATTAAGTCTAAGATCTCCTTCCTCCGTTGTGCGGTTCTTCACGAATCTCATGTGTTATTCCTTTCACAGTTTGTCTGGTGGTAGATGCGACATGCGATTTATGTTGAGCAGGTGTTTGTATGTGATCATTTTCTAAATCGTGGCTTCACAAAGCAAAGTAGGCTTGGAAGACACCAGGACTCAACATTGTATGGCTTCACAACTGGAGAATGGCCTCCCTGCTGAAGTTCAATGTTGCAGGACTATTTATTAAGCTAAAACGATGGGATGCTTCAATATATGGGAAAGAAATCGACTCACATTCCATCCCCAGCTCACCAGTTGCATCTCTGTGCTCTGTGGCACTTGGATACAGTACTTAACACATGGGACAACTAACTCCTAACCTATGCTATGAATTACCATGAATGGGATCGCTTTCTTTTTTGGAATGCCCTACTTTTAAGCTGAATTTTTTGTATGATTTTTGTTTTCCTCCTGTAAAATTTAATTGCCTTCTGGAAATGTATGCATTGTTAGCGAAGGGATAGGGAACTTCTTCCTTTAAAAAAAAGTATGCTTACTTGACCAGGATTGAGAGGATAAAAGAAAGAATATAATATATATATATATATATACATATGTACATACACATATATATGTTATATATACAAATTTTTAAAAAGTATGCCTTCTAAAAAAACAAAAAAGTTTATTATTATGAGGGATGGAAGTGTTTGGGGGAAGGGGGCTGGGAGTGCAAAATACACACAAAACTAAATCCAAAATGAATTGGTACCCTAGAGAACTTCCTCCTGGATAGCAGACTAATAGATATAATCTTCAATGGGAATATGTGTGGATCATCAGATCAGAAGGACCCTGGAGAGAGTGGGATGAAGCTTAACCCTAAAATATTTGGCTCTGGCTTATAACTCCCAGTTCCAGAAATTGGCTACAACCCACACTGAGTCATTGATCAGAGAGATATTCAAGGTCCCCAAAACAGGACAGGCTTCTGTGAAAGCACTTGATTATCCAACTGAGGTAAAAGGTAAGACCCTATTGCTAAAGACACCACTTGCTGCCAACAAAGAACACGAAGAGATCTGGCTGGAATTTGGAAGGAAGCCAGTTCCCAGATGGTTTGTCCATATAGTGCTGGAAAACACTACATGAGCTTCAGGGGGGAAACATCCAACAACCTTGTGAGCTAGCAGGGGACACTGCTATATGAACGTAACCAGCCTAACAAGATGTACACACCTGTGCAATAGTGGCACCCAGCCTAGGTGGGTAACCAATGGCTCCCTGGTTGTCTAAGAGATTTGCTCAGTGGAAAGGAGCCCATAGTTAAAACTGGGAACCAAGTCAGAATCCTATGGAGACCAAGATAATACATTCTAATGAGAAGCTCCCATTAGTCTTTGACCAAAAGAGAGGCTACACCCATCCAAAGCTCTCTTAACAACGCTTATCCCTCTGCTGATCTCACTCTCTGTTGGATATTTGGAGATTTTTTTAGGAGGCAGAGAGAACTGAGGAGATAAACCATCCCTCACACATCAGTCAGGGCTCATGTAAAACAAAGCCCTGCTTCGATGATGAGCCTGACAACCAGCACCAGAGTGATGGAACAGACACTTGAGGATACTCAAATCAACCAAAGCAGAAATCAAGAAGCTAATGACAGGGTAACTCTAAACACACCTCCCATGGCACAGATAATTTTGAGGAAGGGAGGGCGGGGTGGAAAGATTGTAAGAGCTAAGGTGAGTGGGAATACCCAGAGACATTGCCTATCCCCCACTAACTGACTGCTGCTCTCACAACTCATTACCCACAACTTCATGGTGAATACCAGCAATTCCACTGAGGAGGGCCCTTTGTGGAAGAGGATCAGGGAGGAGGAAAATGGTGGTACCAACATGTGATTTGTCCATACAAAGTTTCTACTTAATAAAGAAATAAAATATTATTATACAGTTGGAAGGTATACGTAGCATTGAAGAAAGCATAGAATTATATGTAAATCTTATTTAATAATGAATATCCATATAAGTGTTTACCAACTACTACAAATGCTTTATTTCTTATGGAACATGCATCTTAGTAGTTTCTAGGTTTGGATATGGTGATTTCTATGACAGGGGGGCCATTGGTCTTATATTTATGTGAATGACAGAACAATCAATGGTAATTAAATCTATAATATCTTTGGCCTTTTGTTGGGGTTATAGACTGTTTGTATATAAGTTATATACACAGTACACTTTAGTTTTAGCCACCTTCTGTTTCATAGTTAGTTATTTGTGTGTTCCCAACTATAGAAGGAAGTGATTACACTCTTACTATAGATGAATAATCAAAGACACAGGAAAAGTAAGGTACTATATATATAATATATAATATAGGTTATATGTTATATATTATATATATTATATTCATACTGAGATTGAATCAAAATTAAAATGCAGAGCTCTGTGTCCCTAGGCCACTGCCCAGCCCCTAAAGCAATGCCATTTTGAAATATACATTGTTCTTATAACTTTAATAGTTTATATTGCACTCATCCATTTACATATCTGTTTATAAATGATAAACATTAAAGTTGGCTACAACTCCCCATCAACCAATTACTAACAAGAAGCATTAAAAGTTCAGTCATCAGGGAACTGAGCAGAAGAGGGGGTGGAAAGATTGTAAGAGCCATGGTGGGGGAGAATATCCAGAGACATTGCCCCCCTCAGCAACAATACACAAAGTGTGTGTGTGGCGGGACCTGGCTACCTCCTGTCCTCCTGTGATATTTATAACCCCCTATCTCATGGACTGATCCAGTATACCCACGAGGAGGGTACTCAGTGGATGGGGCTACCATCATAAGATTTGGTCATACAACGTATGTATGGATAATAAAGACAAAAATAAAATAATGATAAATAAGTAAATAAATTAAAAAGTCCAGTCACAAACAACAAAGTAACCAGAAATGAGTATTTGCTAAATACCAAGCATACAATTAAACATGTATGACTTATTTATTTTGACAGTCCAAACTTTGGCTTATTCATAGGCCTCGACCTTGAGTTCTCAGGATAAGTTTCAATGATATTTTAAGTGAGAATTATTTCATATGAGTCAGATATCATCTCACTTTCAGATACCAAGCAGTAGGGAGAAAGTACTCAGGAACCAACAAGCTGGTGAAAATTCAAAGCAGTTTATTCCATATCCACTCAATGTAGTTATAAGAAGATCACACGGCATTATAATATGCTTGTAGCAAATATGGACTAAATGCATTCTGATTTCAGCATTTCTTGATTCCTAGAGGCTTTTCTTCTATAGCAAATTTTACACAATTTCTGTCTTTACTCTTATTCTTTTTCCCATTGTGTTTCCATTGTAGGGCTTCTCACAGTCAGTCTCAATAGAACAATTAACTATACAGCACCGTTAAAAATACTAACTCAAGAAAATTGTCAAAAGAACATGGAAAATTCAGCATGTTGTTAAAAAGGTTGGCTATCTCGCTGAAAACTATAATTAAAGTATGTGTGATTCTGCTGCTGTATTTGCTATGCGATTCTGCTCATCTAGAGTGGAGGGATACGTGGGCTCCTGTAGTGGGTTGCAATAGAAGGCATTTTCAATATGTAGTCCATTATAATAAAGCAGAAATCCTTAGGGAGGGACTCTCCCCTGTGGGATCTACGCCACCTTCCTTTTAAATGCTGCTAAGTGTGAAATTAGTGTTGTCCCATAAAGTGCACAAGATTAATTGTTAATAATTGAACACAGTTTGGGGGCTAATTATATAAAAATTGATATTAAAAGACGACTACCAGATTGATTGAGTTTTACAGTTTGCATTTAGCTTTCAAATTACATTAGTTGAAAATCAGTGGTAAGAAACAAAAATCCATTCAAAGCTGCTACAGGAAATTAAGGTTTACCAGTCCCTTGAAAGACAAATGAGTCAAATGCTGTCATGTTGGCAAAGCGGTGGAAATGATTTTGAAATTAACTCTAAAATTAGAAACCAAATAGTCTAAGGTTGTACGTGTTGACCAGAGTTTGTGATGGTACCTGGCTTTCCCCGTGCACTGTAGTTAAGTGAGAGCAAACGAGGAAACAAGGGCCAATCTTTCCAAATTTAAGTTACCAGCTGGGAGCAGAGCTCAGTGGAGACCCAAGGAAGGAGTTAGCAGCTCTCGGGCGGAGATAACACTATGGGTAAAGTGTTGTCATGAGCAGTTTCTCTGAATTCCTACAGCCTTAAAGGATATTAAAGTGAAACGTGATTGCACCACTCTGTGCATGCACATATGGTATCCAAAATGCAAAACGCATGCAAAATGGAGACCATGTCCTCTAAGTCTTTGGAAAATCTTTAGAGACAACTGTTCTCAGATAGACAGGCATGAGCCTGTCCTTGTTAGAACTTCTGGTCATTCAAGAAAGATTTCATTTTGGAACCATCAACTTTCACCTAAGCTACCCAGACTATGGTATTCTGTGACGGTGAAACATTGAGACAAGCAGACATAGCATTACTCCTCCCTGGTTCTTACTGATACTTCTTGGGTACCACTTTGTACTCCTGAAGTCTGGTCATACTTTCTTCTAGAGTTACTTAGCTCTTTACCTTCTCGACTCCTCAACTCCGCTACCTGTTACATCCCTGGCTTTGTCTTTGACAATCTGGCCCTGGATCCTTTTTGTTCTAACAGTCTTGGCATCTATCAGGGCTTTTGGCAAGGAATTCCTCATCAAAGAATCTTCTTCCTGGTCTTCAATCCATGAGCTCTGTCTCCCAGAGTACTGTAGACAAGCTCCCTAGCCGAATTTTGGCCTATATCAGGCCAAGCCTCACATGGGAACTCATATGAAGTACCAAATAACAGAGCAAAATATCTAATGCCAAAAATAAAATAAAATAAAGAACCCAAAAGACATTAACAAAATTGCAATTATGGGATATCTTACATAGTGCTGTGTGTCCATATGATCCACCATGGGGCAAGTTTGCTAAAACACTATTAGACAGAATCAAAACAAAAGTTAATAGCTTAGAATTCCAAAATATTAAAAATTATACGGCCCTCAAAAATACTAACTTTTTAACAGGATCTCCCGGAATAATATGTAATCAATATACATATTGATTATACAATATATAATATATATACACACATATATAATTGTTTAGTAACTTAGAAATTGAATCTGTTTTGAGGATTACCAATTAGTTTTTTGAAAAATTAAAAGCAAAATCTTTGGAGTTCAAAAAAGAAAAATCCAAGAGAGGATAGAAACAATAATGGAACTGAGAAACTCCAGCCAACTTTTGTGAAGTGGAAGGTAGACAGAGAAATGGTGACTGGTGACAGGGCTGGAGCCTGCAGGATGGACTGCTGTGCGCTGGGAGCCGCATGGAAGAGCTCCACTCTTCTGAGCATCACCAGGAAGGCGACCTGGGGCTGGGAAGGAAGTGTGCACGAACCAGTCTCTGTTGCTTCTCTTCAACTCCATCTTGCCCCTTCCTTCACTCACATGCTCATCCTCACACACACAATCCTCAGAAGCTAAGCCTTTGTTTTCCAAGTCACAAACAAAAATTAGAGTTTCTCATTGCTGGGAAGATATCTCAGTGGTTAAAGGCAATTGCTTGTGAAGTCTCAGTGTGGAGGTTCAATTCCCAAACCATCCACGTGGGCCAGATGCAAAAGTGGCCCAAGCATCTGGTACAACAGGACCTAGTGTCTCCACACATACACATGAAAATCAAGAAATAAAAATCAGAGGCCGGGAGTGGTAGCGCATGCCTTTAATCCCAGCACTCGGGAGGCAGAGGTAGGAGGATCGCCGTGAGTTCAAGGCCACCCTGAGACTACATATTAAATTCCAGGTCAGGCTGGGCTAGAACAAGACCCTACCTCGAAAAAAAAAAAAAGAAATAAAAATCAAACATTATTTTATTATATATATTATTTTATTATGAGCATTATGCATTATTTTATTATATATATTTTGAAAAACCTAATATATATTATATGTATATTATCATAATATATATTTATTAGGTTTTTCAATATAGGATGCCGCTCTAGCCCAGGCTGACCTGGAATTCACTCTGTAGTCTCAGGGTGGCCTCAAACTCACACTGATCCTCCTACCTCTGCCTCCCAAGTGATGTATCATGTCTCCAGGTCTCATTCAGGAGTGTGTGGATGCTGCTCCATCCTTGCTTTCCTGTCTCTGGGGCTTCCCAGCTTAGCGGTTACTCCCACCCTTCGCATCTTAAAGCAAAGCATGACAGAGATAAGCTCTGCTCGTGAACACCAAGTACAGCCACTTATTTTGACTGTAGCATTCTTAAACATAGATTTAGAAAACCAAAGAACCAGTTGGCATCAAATGAAACACATAATAAGGAGAACCATTCCCAAGTACAAACAGAAATAAATGACCATCAAAGAAGGACAGAAGCCAGGCAGAAAAAAATAACAAAGACAAAATAAATGATCTCTAATAATTCCTCATGAATATTTCAGAAAATACTGGAATCATAAGTTATAAATAAGATGTTATTAAAAGAGTAGGGTCAGATAGAGGATAAAAATAACTCATAGAAATTAAAATACGATAGCTAAATAACTACCAGTAGTAAACAAATACATGGGAAGCTAACTGCCAATCCTGGGCATGAAATTATACACATTAACACACAATTCTCTGCTTTGTTTTGCTATTGAATTAATAAAAGCAGAGGAAGATGTTAATAAAATACTGAATGCTGGGAGGATGCCGTGAAATGCGGTTTATATTTTCGCACAAAGTTATAAAAATAATTCAAAAATATGAAGAAGTATTTCAGGAAGAGTACAGAGCCCTTCTCTGGCTGGCCAGTTCTCTTCTCTTCCTTGCTTGTCATTCTCAAGAATAGCTACTTACTGTGCGGGAAATGTTCCAATGTTCTATTTTGAGGTTGTAGGACTTATCAGAACCAGGATGTTTTTAGTTCTTCAGGTGTGTCACATGTCCCCTGAGTGGGCTATTTTCCTGGTCTCTCCACTGTGGCCTAGGAGGGCAGACACAGATACTCTTCCATCTGCCTCACACAGTGTTGTCTCTTGCTGGTTGTCTGGACTAAGCCTGCTTCATGGCTCTCTACTCACCACCCTCCCTCAAGTGGGCCACAGTGAACTTCATTCATGCCTAGCAATTCTGTATCGTTTCCATCTAAATGTAAAATATAAGGGGGTTAAAAGAAAATATGGAAGCAAAGAGGTCATTAAATAACAATACAATAGGATTTTGAAGAGATGGCTCTAGATGCAACACTTGTTTGTGCCTGAATCTTCAACACTCAGTGTGCACTTCTGAAATGCCCATGAAGCACCACTGCGGGTGTGTAAAGTCTCACTCACTATCATTACAAAATCTACCCTTGGAAATGAATTGCTTTGGTTTCTGCTATTCTCACCATCATTGGTTAATCTATAGGTGAAATAATGTCTGAGATGAATTAAAAGATGGACTAAGAGCTAAACAGAATATATTCCAAAGAGTTGGTATTTCAACTATTTGCATTTCAGGTCACAGAAATGAAATGAACAAACATGCTCATCATAATATGATATAGAAAGCCTGGACAATCATAAGCAGTTTAGTGTCTAATGATCGTGAAGCTGAAGTCGTTGGCGTGAAGACAGAAAAAGGGGGTGTGCATGGTCAGGAGAAGCTTTTATTTGAGACTTGGATACAGCTGAACATACTGACAGAAAGAAAATAAAACATATGAATTACAATCAGGAGTGCTGAGAACTCAAGCCCAGGCAAGAGATTTTTAAGTAGGATGAAGTCCACCTTCCCAGTAGACAAGGTTCAGCCCACACTACCCCACATTGTGGCACGTTGGTATTTGAAAAGGCAAAACTAGATTTCTTTGATCTTCTCCACTGAAGCAGGTAATAAACAGATTATCTGACCTTCCCTTAAAGTAGATCATAAGACTTTCATCCCAGAGGAAACCATCATACCTAGAAGAAAGGAATGGAGGGACCCCCCGAAAAGAGTCTGAACACACAGGCATTACTAAATTCCCCTCCATTTATTATCATTAGATCACACTTCCTTTTGTTTAACCACATCTCCAAATGACTATCCACTCACCATCAAACAAGCTAAAACATTATGTCCTGTTTTGAAGGACCTCCTGTCATATAAAATTCATGTTAAATAAATTAGTATGTTCTCTCCTCTGATTCATCTGTCTTATAATGAGCTATGAGCTTTAGGACAGGTGAAGAAAAAATATTACTTCTCCCCTCTACCTTTGAGCTTTGAAACAAGCAACAAGGATGAATGGCATAAATATCTTAAACTAACAGGGTTGGGGTAAGCTAGACAGAAAATAAGGCTTATGTCCTCTGTGAAATAAAAGGACAGGTCACTGGGATAAAGAAATCACAGAAAGATGCAAGTTGTTGAAGACTTTCCGAATTCAAACAAGAAAGGGAACTGTCAGGGTGCAATTCAAAAAAGTGGGACATTAGCCTGGGAATTGGAAATGTACAATGGAATCAATTAATTCATGGCCCTAAATTTTCTCCAGCTATGTTCAGCATCTCAAACATAACAGAAAACTTGGCTCATCACTTTTTCCAGGGTGAAGAAGATATCGCTGAGTGGATGAGCTAGAAGTGCGGTGGCCAGAGGGCATCGAGAGAAAATAATTTACTCAATATATCATGTAATTTAGGCCAGGAAAATAATTTGACCAAGAGGGTGAGGTGAATAGATTAGAGAAAAATTTGTAAATGACTTTTGTCTTTTGATTCTTGTCAAAGCAGAGAGCAGTCAGTGTAAGATGGGCCTTTACCGACAAGGAGTTTGCATTAGTTATTATAAATCAAATAATCTGTAGTTTTGAATAGTCGTCATCAACTGGAAGAATAGAATTCTGTAATTTTAATATAGTATTTAGGAATCAAAACACCATTTCCATCTCAGTAAAAAAGGTAAGCTAGTTTGAAAAACTTAACAATTTATTTCTGGTAACAGTACTTTTCTGAAATTTCAGAAATAAGCACCACATATTATTTGACACCAAGCATGAAAAGGGCTTTCCAAGAAATACATTTTAATATTCATACATCTCCATGTTGATATTAGAGTTAATTATGAAACAAAAATATGAATAGGTTTTAGTATTTGGAAGGAATTTAGTTTGCTTTGCAACCAAATGTGTATATAGAGAGAAGTTATCAGAATTACTTAAAAGGTACACTCAAAACATTAATAAGTGACTACTTTGATAGCATTATTCTGGAAGTGTGTGGTCTACACTGACCGGATCAAGACTTCTCTGGGATGGAATGTGGAATACCAGGTGAGAACTGGCAGTGCTCAGTACATCCAAGTCATATACAGGTATAGCTTAATTAAAGCATTCGTTCAAACACCAAAGGGCCTTATTACTACAACTTAGGTGAACAAAAGGGTGCTAATATTAAAAAAAAAAAGATCAAATGAGAAACTTTTCAACATGAAAGAAAAGACCTTTTAGGAAAGAAAAACGCTTATCTATCATTTTGTTTACTGGCATTTGCTAGTTCAAATCTCTTCAAGCCCCCTCCAAGAATACACCATTAATAAAATCTTCAAAACGGCTTCTCTCCACATTTTCTTTTTTGATTTTTCATGATTTAATTAGAAACATCTTTAAAAAGGCTGGTTTTATATGGTAGTATCACATCTGCGTTTTCAGCAGTCTGCTGTTTAATCACAATGGGTTATAAAGTGAAATTCCCAGTACTTATTGCACTAGATATGGTGGAACCCAACATCATCCCCTGCTTTTAGTGCCCCTGAGTCATCATCTTATATTTGTTCATCAACAGTTTAACTGCCCCTCTTTAAAAAATGTAATTTGACAGTTAATTTTCTAAACTTGTTATTCTTCCATATCTTTTTGAAGTAATAACATTTCATATCCCTCGGAGATGCCTCACCCTGCACCTGACCCCTCTTTTCTAACAAACAAAGGTTTTTTTTTTCCTTTTACTTACATTATTCTTGCTGTTTTTGCCTAGAGATTTAATGAAACTAAATTCTTCTAAGAATTCTTGAGTCTTCGTAAAAATGAATTGCTTCCTTCAGACAACATGCCTGTATAGTTTTTCGAATCTATATAAATACTACAGCGCTGCTGCTGAAATAGGTAAAGTGAAATTAAAGGTCTAAGAATTAAATATACAGCTGAAAATTCAAACACAATGAAATAAATTTATTTTCCAAGAAATAATTTCTTTTACTAAAAAGGGTAATTCTCAGATTTTTTTCAGATTTTTAACATTACAAACATTTTCTTAGATTAAGTGCTGATTTGAGTGTCGCTGGATTCTCACCACTTGAACAGAATCAAATGGCTGAAGAATACCAGCTATTTTGTATCTGTCTCTTCTCTCTCTGTTTTCAAGTTGCTTCTCCTACCTCAGCCTCCAGAGTACTGGGATTAAAGGTGTGTGTAACCATCCCATTCCTTCCTTTAGTTAATATATATATATATATATAATTTATATATTATTATTTATATATACATATATATGCATAGTGTTTCCTTTATATAATTGAATTAATGATACATTTAAAGTACTTAAAACAATTTCATACATACACCATTTAACAACTGATAGTTTTTGGTAGGTCTTATTGTTTCTATGTTTCATCATCTGGCCAGGTAAATTCCTTTAATTTTTATGTTAGCTTCTCATTATGGTGAGAAAATACTTGAAAACAAACAAAAGAAGAAAGGGTTAGTTCAGCCCACTGTTTCATAGTATTCAGCCCATGGTCGCTGGCTTCATCATGTCTAGGCCTGTGGTGGGAAAAACGAGGTAGAGAAAGCTGTTTATCCACTGGCTACTGGATGGTAGACAGAAATGGGGAGGGGTGTCAAGAGGCTAGAGACTAGATCCACCCTTTCAGGACACACACCCCAGGGACCTACTTCCTATTAGGCTGCACCTCCTAAGGTTTCCACAACTTCATAATGAGGACCAAGCTTCAGCGTGTGAACCTTTGAGGGAAACATTCCAGAGTCAAACAACAGCACTTTTTCTTCCTCTTATTTTTTCTTTCAAAATGACACAAATAGCTTACTTTGAATTTATTCATCAGGCATTATTTGGTCACTTGCTGTGTACTAGAGACAGAACCAGATTGGCAAGAACAGGAAGCCCATGGGCATTCAGATGCCATTACAAGATAGTATTGTGAGAGAGATGACAGAAAATAACACAGAGCCAGAGAACTAGGGAAGGTGCCTGGGAGGGAGCTGGGGTGGATATTAGAATTACGTTATTGACGATTACCCTTGCCTAACACAGTCTTAACTTCCCGCCCTATTTTATCATGGCTGTGCAGATTCACAAGATGGGTTTCTTTGACTCCAAAGGAAGGTGAGCTTCAGCATTCCATATACTTAGGAAACACTTCAGGTGATTCTGATGCAAGAGTTGGCTAGTAAGAATTCTTAGACAAAATGGCAAGATAAACCTAAATCTCAGTGCAGCTACAACATATCTAAGCTATAAGGAAATAGGCACATTACACCAATAATCATTATTAAGATCTTTATGATAGCTTTCAAAATGTAACCATTGCTGAATAGTCAATGAATGCCCTCATAGTTAGCCACAAACACCATGCTAGAGAGAATCAAGAATTAGATATTTAAAGACCCCCCCCCCAGGCTGCGGAAATGACTTAGGAGTTAAAGGTGCTTACTTGCAAAGTCTGGCCAGGGTTCAATTCCCCAGACACTCACATAAAGCCAGACAGGCAATATTTGCAGGAGCAAGAGACCCCCTCCCCACACCCCAGGGATGAATAAATACCCACAAAGACTTTCAGGTAAGGGGAATCTATCTCTGTTCACATTTCCTAATGATTGTGATATTAACTACCACATTTTTGGGCTTCACTTTCTTCAGTTTTCAACCTCAAAGTTTCCTCTAATCCATTCTTTCAACTTCCCAGTTCCTTTTTGGTCTTCCACACCGTTCCCAAACACTTTATCTGGAACTCATCCTCATTAAAATAATCCAACCACTGTTGGATAAGACTCAGAGGATTATCCATCTGAAGGAACCTTCTATTTCAGAGCGAGGAAAGCTTTAAAGAAATATGAATTAAACTATGGAATTTTAGATGTAAGATTACTGACGATGTTCAGCTGGGTTTTCTTGCTAGCCCTTAAACTATACCATTCTGGACATCGATGATTGGCAGTGAATGGTATCTGTGAATTATTTAATTACTGGTATAGTTACTTTAGTATTCCCCACAATCCTATGTGTTGCTTTCTTTCAAGTGTGTGGTTACTGTGCTGAGAACTGATACTCTGACTTGTTTCTGAGGTTTGAAGAAGCCAAATGAAATTGTCCACAGTAGTCTCAAAAGCCAATTGTTACTCTTTCTCTATGGCAGACTAATAACAATAATTGTGACCACTTAAGTGGTGCCTTTCATCCTGAGACCTCAAGGCACTTCAACAGTGTTGCTTCACATTATTTGAGCGAATTTCTTTTGGAAGACAGGGCAAAAGGAGAGACACATAATACATGGTTAGCTATGCTAATTTTGTTTTCTTTAACTAATGCAAAATAAATAGCCTACTAAAAAGCCAGATAATATCTTGAAGATAAACCCTTTCTAAAGGAGGTTATTCTAAACAGATGTGCCTTGTTTTATATCAATGTAATTTAAAAAAATTATTCCCAGACAAACAAATCCTGAATTTGATTAATAGAGAATTTTCAGCTTCTATTTTATCTGACAGAAGCGAGCAACTTACTTGCACATAGAAAATGGTCTTAATGAACAGCAAACCCCACAGCCTTTTGAAGCTTTGCTGCCTTCTAAATTTTATGAGTAAATTTTGTGGAAAACTGTGTAAATAGAGCATAATTATTTTAAAAATAAGAGCCTTTGTTATTAGTCATCTAACTGTCATGGGTATTCAGAGCACCCTGCTGTATAGACAAAGGACTGAAAAAAGTTACCTGGAGAGAGTTTTTGCCATTGAAAGAAGAAAAACTAAAGCAATGGAAAGAACTTTTGGTTCACAGACACAAATACTGAATGCTAAACCTGGCTGAGGGAAAATCACTTTAGCCCGATAACCGGATTACTTAGAACAAAAATAGAGAAAATTAAGAACTGAAGAGCAGAAAATTAAGGTGGAATGCAATTTAAAGAGTAAGTAGATGATGTAGGCTTTCATTTTCTTCCCCCCCTGTGTCCAGCTAATTAAAATTACAATCAAAATGAAAGAGCCTAAACTTGTAAATATCTTCAGCTAATGATTTTGTCTTTTTAATCATCCTCACATTCAAAGTGTTCTTTTATTCATTTAGGTCTTTACAATAAAATGAAATTGTTTTTCCCTTGTAAAAATCCTCCTTTTAATTTTCCTTATCAGCTGGCTTCTCTACCTAGTCTCCATCCCTTTTTTCTCTTCTTCTCTTTGTACCTTTTCAGATTTCACTTGTAACATACTTTACAAGACGCAAAACTCGTGTGTCGGCTTTATATTTTCTTTAAAAGATGTACATGCCCCTGGCTGAGCAAGCAGTGCAACAGTGAAGCGCTTGCCTAGCAGACAGGAAGCACTGGGTTCAACCCTCAGCTCCAAATAAAACTAAAGAAACAGCAAAACTAAATGTAGATCTCAGCTTCTTTCCTACATGAACCTTGTTTCCCCGTGATGGGAGCCCTTGTGTAGCTTTCCTTCTTCTTCGTCCTTGGCTGGCCAGGACAGATTTTATAGATATGTGGCTAAAACCTCCCCATGGTTCTCTCCTCACTGGTTAGCTCTGTAACCTCTCCTTCCCTTTTAAATAAGGTATGGGCTACTTTCCCAAATCCGCTCCCACATACTCTTAACTTACCCTGATATAAATAAACGTGTGTGATGTAAGAATGCTCTCTGTCTAAGCTTGTCCAATTCTTTGATGAGCTGAGACAGGAAATCTGGGGGAAGTGCAGTCAGTGAAGCTTCAGGTATTCAATTGTTATGAATCCCCATAACAAATGGATCTAATTATTGACAATAAATATGAAAAAGAAAAAAAAGCACCTAAGGACCATGAAGTCCACAATGGTGGAGGGCAGGGAAAAACTAGGTGTAATGTAAAGAATAAGTATAATACACTAGACACCAGGGGTACTGAAGAATCAGATATGATTCTAAGCTAGAATGAGACACCTTGACATCTATCGTCTCATTGATCAACAACTGTGACTTGGCTGATGTGGCCAGGCATCCTTCTCATGGCTTCACCTATCACTTAAAATTATGGATTCCAGCGTTTAATGTAAAGGACTTACTTGTAAGTTCATAACGTAATGGCACATGCCTGAGCGTTGAATAATTTTATCAACTGGTATGTTAGGTTAATATCCCATAAGAACTCCTGTGACTAATTATATCTGAGTTTTGAATACCTTTCATTCAACTTAGCACACATGATTTAAGAAAAGTAAAAATAGGAATCATGGAAGCCTACATGCAAGTGATAAAGTCCTCTGCCACAGTCACCTTCACAGAGCACATAGTCCACCATGAGGAAAGGTCTGGCTTGAGCTGGTCATCATCAGATCCATCTGACCTACTTAATTTAGGTTTAGAACATTCAGAATTATGTGGCTCTAGAGGCAGTTGATTTTATAATAGAGCAATTTCTAGTTGTACTGCAGTTTGGAACAGCTTGAGGATCTGACTTCTTCCTCAAGCCCCAGGCCACAGGTCTCACTCATAACAATGCTTGGATAACCCACTCTGTTGAATATGTGCCTCAAGTACATTGAAGATCCCAAAATATTATGGTTCATAGCAAAATGTGATGGTTGGTTCTGTGTAGCTCATTTTTTCAAATTTTCATCAGTAATTCTATGACTCATTACTGAAGATTAATGAAATTAAGGCAAAATTGTATATGCAGTAGTCTATTCAATAATTATTTGAGTTTCTATTATGTTCAGGAGAATGGCAAAGCACTGTAATTAGGACAGAAAGTAAACCAGAAAAACTATCTCTTTTGTGGAGTTGATATATACTACTGGAGTGGATCAGACATTAAACAAAATTAGTTTGTAAATATATAATCATTAGGATATAATAATCCTATAGGGAAAAATAAAGCAGGCTAAAGAGTGTTTTTTAGTGATGGGTGTGAAGTGTGAAGTGTGCCTGTGACATTCATGTTTTTCTTGTAAAGTAGAAAATGGCTAACATGTTTAAAAAGAAATAGCTAAGGGCTTGTTTTAAAACTGCTCACTTGAGTCTCTAGGCCCTGAGATGAGCAGCTGTCTAGAAGGAAGAATTAAGTAACTAACAGCTATTTTGGCTTCTGTGAAATGCTTACACTATAGGAATGTGGAAAGATAAGAATAACTAAACACCAGACATCTACTCCAGCCTTGGTCTTAGTTCCGCTTATCTGGCTTTTGTGACCTGCTTACACAAGCCCTAACCCTTGGACTGGAAATTCCCCAAAGTTGTTTACTTCAGTCTATAAAAAGGCTTGAGTTTCTACACTCAGGTCTCAGTTCACTGAGTGACTGACTGACCATGGTCCAGGTTCAAACCTGCCTGAATAAAGTGACCCTTGATTTTGCTCTGTCTTGAGTCTCTGGAGGTCTGTCTTGGGGGGTCTGGACCTTACAATGGGCTATCATTTTATAGAGTTGACTGAGAAACTGTTTGAAAAGAGGACATTTTAACAATAACTCAAAGAAGGGGACATAGTCGTTCCTGTACAAGCAATCACCATGAGATAGGAGCTTGCCTGGTCTGCCCAGAAAGGGGCCCAGCTGAGGTCATTGTTGCCTGAGAAGTGAACAAGCATCTGTGGAGATGATATCAGATAGCAAAAGAAGGAAGCAAGAAAAATCTTTCAGGGTTCTGTGAGCCATGTTGGAGACTTAAGCTTTACTTGGAAGGAATGGGGGACTATTAGTTGAACATGGAGCAGGACAGTGGTGTGACATGATTCCCAATTTAGAGGAATCTTGGTGGTTTCTGTATTGCTAACAAATCGATGGGCAAGTATAGGAGCAGGAAATGGGCTATTTCCTAGAGAAGTGGGGTTTTTTTTTTGGCAAACTTTCTATGCTATTATATCTCTAATGATAATCTTAAATGGGCTAAGGTTATGAATTTTAAGCTTTATTTTATGGATAGACCTGGTAGAAATACACTAAACAGGGGCTGGAAAGATGGCTGAGAAGTTGAGTGTTTGCTTTGCAAGCATGAGGGCCCGAGAGGGCCCGAGAGCACCTGATTTTGATTCTCCAGCACCCACACACATGAACAGCTGAGTGTGGCATGCTCATCTGTACCCTTAGTCTTGGGGCTCAGGACTGGGGGCTGGGTGTGAGAGGAGGACACTGTCACTTGCTGGCTAGGAAAAAAAATGATAACAGTAGCTCTGGGTCGAGTGAGGGACTCTGTCTCAAGGAAACAGGCTGGTGAGGAAAAAAGGGGACATTGATATTCTCCCCTGGCTTCTGCACACATGCACATAATACCTGTACATCTGTACACACATGTGCACTGCACACAGAGTCTACCACACACCATGCATACCCTCCACAGAAACACACCAAACAAGTTAAAGACAAGCACTAAACATAAATAGTTTCGATGGAACTATGGTTTCCTTTCTAGAAGAGGACTTTGCACACTAATTTCTTGGCTGGTACACAGGCATTGCTGGGTAAAAGTGTCAGGTCATGTACTGTGTGGAAAAGCTCATAAATGTTCTTATTATTTCACTTTGATACTTTATGGAAGATAGTCTTGTATAGTTTAGATAACTTCTCCATGCTGAGAAAAAAAAAACCTGACAGAAATCAGTTTAACAGAGAAAAGGTTTATTTCAGCTTATAGTTTCAGGTCTCAGTCCATCCTGGAATGAAAGGCTCAGGAGATCTGGGTACATTCAGTCCATGTTGAAGAAACAGGAAAGAACAATGACTGCTGGAGTTCAGCCAGCTCTCTCCTCTTTATACAAGCCCCATTCCAGGAGATCATGCCAACCACAATGAAAGTAGGTCCTCCACCTTAATTAACCTAATCAAAATAATCCCGCACAGACAAACCCAGAGGCTAACCTAATCTATATAATCCCTGATTCTGGATACTGTCACATTGATAATCAATATAATCTATCACAGCTGTGATATTCACTTATCAATGACAGTTACTTTCTTAATGTCTATGATTGTACAATGAAGTTTTTAGCAGCTTTAACAGATAGAAAATAATAGCCTATTCCTAGCCTTAAAACACATTGGTAATTTAGTTAATTTCATTAGATATGATTATTATGAGGTAAGACTAATTTTATAGGAATGAAAGTCATTACCTACTGTGATGTTAGCTTTTGTTGTCAACTTGATCTTTTTAGTAATCTTGGGTGGGTCTCTGAGAATGTTTAGGGGAAAGAAGCCTCTCAATAGGGGGCAGGATGTAAGAAAGCTCAGGGGAGCTAGAAATGAACATCCCTTCCTGTGAGGGCAGTGCAGGAAGGAAATTCCAGAGACTCAGGAAGCCATTAAGTCTGGTGAAGGGTTGTAAGACCCCACCATAAGGCTATATAAAGGGGAAGAAATTCTCTCCTTGACCTTCCTGCCTGTTTGCTATTGTGTGTGTGTGTGTGTGTGTGTGTGTGTGTGTGGTATTGGTGATGGGTTTCTCTCTCTGCCTGGACCTGTGAAAGATGAGCAGCCTCTTTTGCTGTTATGAAACTTCCCTTGGATATGTAGTTTAAATAAATCATTTTTTCCCATAAACTGTGCCTAGTTTGTAGATTCATCCCAGTGGTGGGTGGCTGACTGTGACACCTACCTTATGATAATCATACTACACATTTGTAATCTGAAATAGTCTGTTTTCCCCAAAGTTTTATATTTAAAAGTCATTGTAATCAGATTGACTCCAATAATATCACCAGAGCTCATGCCTGACCACTAAATGTAGGAATAAAAATTAATCTCTGTATATATATTATTTACAAAATGAGAGACACAGTCATTGAAGAGTGTCTACAGAAATAAGTATGTGTTTGCAATGATTTCTAAAATGTTAAATAAAAACAAAACGGGTTCTACACTAATCAAGTCAGAACATGAAGCAATTCACCCAGAACTTCTGGACCTAAAAGTTAAGTTTCAAAGTATCTTAAGGAAGCTAAAATTTAACATAAAAGTCAATTTTAGTAGCAGCTCAATAATTAAATGCTTTCAATGCTTTGGCCAGTGACAATATGTGTTGGGATTTGTTAATCTCATTTCAAATGTTTCCCATAAAGAATTTCATAATACCAAACCATGTCATAAAAGTCAATGAATAGGTCAAAATATTTTTCACAGATATATTTGCATTTGTAAGGAAGATTTTGGAAATAACATGGGCTTCATGATTCTAATCATGATACTTTTTCTCATGCAGTCATGATCTCAAAGTACAAAAGAAAGGTTTGGAGATAGTTCATTTAGCAGAGTCTTGTCTTGCAATCATGAGAACCTGATCAGACCCACAGTAGCCATGTACCAAAAGCTGGGTATGGTAGCAGAGGCTTGTAATTCCAGGGCTGGAGGGGAAGGGATAGGTGGACCACTGGGGTTGACTGACCAGCCAATGTAGCCTACAGGGAAAGTTCCAGGCAAGTGACAGACTGTGTCTCAAAAATGGTGGGTCACACCTGAGGAACAACACCTGAGGTTGCTTTATGGCCTCCACATACATGCACACACATACACACGCACGCATGCATGCATGCACACACAGGGATTGGAAAATTTGTCTAAAATTAATTAATTGTCTAAGACTGTCCTATTATGTTAATTCAGAATTCTTCTATATAATCCTGTCCTGATGAAGAACATACTCAAAATCCATAGCTAGTTATATAAATTATGCCAAAGATTCTTTTAAAAACTATTACTCTCAACCTGACTTAAATGACCTTATTTGGAGATGGTTAAAATGAACCAGTTTCTTGGCTTTCCATTGAGCAAGTTCTTTAAAATGTAATGCTCAGAATCTTTGACACACCTCATAAAATGTAGAAGCCTAAAGCAAAGAGTGCATTATTCTGAAGGTTGTTTTAAAAAAATAACGTTTATCAAGCCCTGCCAAAGTCCTTTTATGAATGGAGTAAACAGAGTATTTTGTTTTCTAGGGGAAATAGTTTCTGTGGCATTACAAAGCAGTATTTGTCAAAATGAAATCTATTTGAACCCAGGGGTTGAGTCCATAAAAGGACTCCATGAAAAATATTAGTTACTAGAGTGACAAATATTGTCAGTATTAATAGAATGAAACAATTTGTGGTATGAGAACTATACCAATATTACCATAGAGTCATTTCTATCCTCTGCTTTATTAAAAGTTTCAGCAGTATGCCATCCGTGTAAATTTCAATTATATATGAAGTCTTTTCTAGCAAATGATTACAACTTCTCTGATATAATCTCTCTCTCTTTCTCTCTCTTTCTATATAGCCCAGGCTGGCACTGAGCTCATGATGTTCCTACCACAATCTCCCCAATTCTGGGGTTACAGTATAGTCATAACCATAGATTGTTCATATTCCCTCATTGAATCTCAAAGCCAAACTATCTAAAGATGTATTTTATTGGTCCCAATGGTTCTGGGTTTTAGGGTTTGCAATTTTAACCTTTTGGATAAAATTTCTTTTTAGTATAATTTATTTTATTTTATGCCTTTCAATATTGGAAATGCAAAATTAAAATTTAAGATTTTTACTTTTCTTCTCTATAAAAGACAAAATTTAAATTTATCAGTAAAATCTTGGATTCAACAATTCAGATGTATCCATAATGATTTAAACTGAACATTGTGACATTTGTCTTTTCTATCAACAGGCATGTTGATGAATGCACCACCTCAGGGCACTTGCTAGTAGTTTTTCACTTTGAGAAAGGAAAAAAAAAAACAACAGATGCACAGGAGGTAAGCAAACAGAGAGTTCCAGAGAAACATCAAGAAAGTGAAAATTACTATCTCTACAAAGTCTTCACATAGTACAAGATTAAAATACAGATTAAGGGTAGATTTAAATTAGGGTGTGTAATTAGGGTAATTTACAAACTTCTTTTTGTAGATGAGTTCTGAGCAAAGGTGGTAAGAAGTTTGAGTGTATGAATCAGCGAGTGGGGATAGCGATTTCCATTGAGAGGAGTAAGGCGATGCCATGGAAAGGTGAGATTTTAAGACAAGAAAGGAAATCTTAGAGCCCGAAAAAAGGAGTGTTGCAAAAGCTTACCTCGCTCAAATATACATTCCTCTAATCATTCACTCTGTTTCCCTTTCTTTAGTTCATTATTAATTTTAAAAATATATTTTATTTATTTGATGAGAGAGAGAGAGAGAGAGAGAGAGAGAGAGAGAGAGAGAGAGAGAGAGAGAGAGAGAGAGAATGGGTGCACCAGGGCCTTCAGACACATGTGTCACCTTGTGCATCTGGCTTTATGTGGGTCCTGGGGAATTGAATGCAGGTCCTTCTGCTTTATAGACAAGCACCTTAACCTCTGAGCCATATCTCCAGCCCTCACTATTAATTTTTATATATTCAGTTATATCAGTTACTTTCTCATTGTTAGAATGAAGTACCCAATCAGAAGCAATTTAGGGAAGAAAAGAACTTATTTCAGATCATAGTTCCAGAGGGTAAAGCTCCTTATGGAATTAACAGAACAGAGGAGTCACTGTGTCAGATCAGTGGGGAGGAAGTAGAGAGATAGAGCAGGTAGGGCTGGACTGTAAGACTTTATGGCCCATCCCCAGTGATGCACTCCCACCAGAAGGCTCCACCTCCTGAAGGCTTTGCAACCTTCTCAACTAACACCACTATAGGCTGGAAGGATGGCTCAGTGTTTAAAGGTGCTTGCTTGCAAAGCCTGACGTCCTGGGTTTGATTCCCCAGTACCCACTTAAAGCCAGATGCACAAAGTGGTGCGTGCATCTGGAGTGTTTGTAGTGAGTAGTGACAAGAGGCTCTGGCATGCCCATTCTCTCTCTCTCTCTCTCTCTCTCTCTCTCTCTCTCTCTCTCTCTCTCTCTCTCTCTGCAGAGCATGGTGATATACCTTTATCCCAACACTCATAGCAGAGGTAGGAGGATCACCATGAGTTCCAGGCCAGCCTGGGACTACATAGTGAATTCCAGGTCAGCCTGGGCTAGAGTGAGACCCTACCTCAGAGAACAGCAACAACAACAAAAAAAAACTATCAATTTTGAAAAACATAATTTTCTCGGAGAGCAGTGCCTTCCCTATTTCGTATTTACTATCTAACTTGCCCTGCAAGCTAGCTCCTTTCTAAACCTGATTACTTGTGAACTCCAAAATTTAGATCAATTCTGTGTTTTTTTTTTCTCTTCTAGCTCCCAGAATTTTGAGGAAAAAAGTTATTCCATTATCTCTTGCTTCATCTGGATTTTCAGAGGCAGTTGGAAAACAAAATCTGTTCCTTTTCTATTGTAGAGTCCTTCTCCATCTTCCATGTTCTACCTTGTTATTACATTCTTCATCTCCCACCCAAAGCTACTGACCCCAAAGGGTATTTTGTCCATTTGATGACTCTGGAGCCTCTTTGCCACTAGGAGTCTTTGGATATTTGCTGGAGGCAGAAGTCTTTTCAAGTTCTGCAACTACTGTAGAAAATCCACCTCATACATACACCATTCCAGAAGCATCAATTAATCTTCTGTTCTCATTTCTTCTAGATAATCCATATGATCAGTTCCCACTCTGAAATCAGTATAAATCCTACTTCTAGCTAGATCTCTTTCCATGAAAAGTAGTTGACATGTAAAGCCCATACTCTGCTCTCTAAAAGGATTTCTACTTTCTAGTTTCCTGAGAGCCAGCCAGTCCCTGCCTTTCCCCCAATCAGGCATAGTTATTTTGTGTGCAGCTGTGGTGGTTTGACTCATGTGTTGGGATACTGAATCCCTAGGTCGTGGTGCTGTTTGAGAGGTTTTTGGAGCCTTTAGAAGGTGGCACCTGTCTGGAAGAAGTAGTCACCCCAGGCAGCCCTGAGGTGCTATAGTCCCACACTAGTGGGTACAGTTGTGCCTTTACCTCCCTGCTGATGTGTCCATGTGACACTGGCTCCCCCTGCCATGACGGCCACCTCCCCTGGAAACCTGAAGCCAAAACCAGGCCCTCTCCTTCTGTAAACTGCATTTGGTTTGATATTTTGTCCCAGCACGGAGAAAGGAACTGATACAGGAGCCATCTTAAAAATTGGATAAAGGTTTTACATCCTCAGTATTTAGTTAAAGGAAACTCCTTAGAGGCTATACTTTTGAAATGAAGCAAGGAACTCTGGAGAAGGCTCATGAGAGGAGGTTGTGCAATTATTAAGTAGCAGTGGACCACGAATGTACGGCTGTGTTGACTGGAGAGCACTTTGTTCATTAGTAGCACACAAAATTATGGTAAGTCTCCTACAGAGCTAGTATCAAGTGAGAATCTTTCCCATAAAGTGTTAACCACCCAAGGGTCCTTCGCTTTTTATCTCCTACCTAGAATTAACAGGTCTCCATTCAGCTAAAGTTGAAACACTTGAAATCTATAGGTCATAAGGATTAATTAGCAGAATAATTTGCATTGAAAATCTGCTGCTAAGATTTTTTTTCTTAAAAAATAAAGTACTATTGCTTCTAACTATAACTTTTTGTTATTTAAAAAATGTTTATTTATTGATTTATTTTAGAGAGTGTGAGAGAAAGAGGCAGCTGGAGAGAGAAAATGGGTGCACCAGGCACTGCATACAAACTCCACATGCATACACCACCTTGTGCATCTGGCTTTACATAGGTACTAGGGAAATGAACTCAGGTCCCTCTGGTTTGCAGACAAGTGCCTTGACCACTGAGCCAGCGCAGCTTTTTTTTTTTTTAATGAACTCAAATTCTACATGGACAAAATTTGCTCACTTTGTTAATAATAAGAATAAGGTATATTGTTGCTCCAAAATTTACATACTCATTAGATTCTTAACAGATAGCCCTGTCCCTGGCATAGCAAATCTATTTATACATAATTTCATAATCATACATATGACTTATGAAAGTATTCAGGATTGGCTCTACTTTCTATTCTTCATGTCCTATCATCATGATTGAATTCAAGTATTGTGTCAAAATATAATAGTAATATGTTTAAGTTCCCAGCAAACTGTTAAAAACTAGAGTCAGAGGAGTTGGCATATCCCTGAGGTATGACAATAAAGAATTATGGGTTCTTATATTATTGTAGTCAGATTTCATTGCTGTGCAGAAAAGAACCCAACCAAAAGCAGCTTGTGGAGAAAGGGTTTATTTTGGCTTACAGACTCAAGGGAAAGCTCCAGCATGGCAGGGAAAATGATGGCATGAGCAGAGGGTGGATATCACCTCTGCCTCAGCAGGAGGTAAACAGTGGCAGGAAGGTGTGCCTAATACTGGCAAGGGGAAGCTGGCTATAACTCCCATCAGCCCACCTCCAAAACACACACAGCTCCAACAAGGTTTCAATTCCCAAACTGCCATCAGCTGGTGATTGAACGTTCAGAACATATTCATTTGTGGGGGACATCTGGATCAAACCATCACATACATCAAAGATGGCAAACTTCTGACAGTTCCTATAAGCCAAAATTTTACAAAAATAAAAAAAAGATGCTTTGGAAAGATTAAGAACTACACCCTCAGTGTTGAAAGATATAATAATTTATTCTACTAAGAAGTAAAATCCTGAAATAGCAGATAAAACTGCAGCCTCTACCAGCTTTGTTTCCAATAATCCACTGCAATTATTTAAGACTGTCAGATGGCTAATTCCAAGCCAGCCTATTAAATTATTTCCCCAAATCCACATTTCAGAAAGCATCTTCCAGGATTGGGATGCTTGCATTCATTCTCTATTTTGGCACAGGAGAAGAACATCTATTGACCTCCACGTGGTCCTCCCCAAAATACCAGCTCTTAATTTGTAAGACAGGGAAAGCATGGGGATTCTGCCTGTTTTCCAAAACACATAGTCCAACAATTCATTCTGGATCTGAGAATATAAACTCCAGAATTATTTGTGAGAGGAAGGAAGTCTCCTGGGTCTACCATGAAATAAACTTGGGTCAGAAATCCATTTATCACCTGAGCTCCATGATTGTACCAGCCCTGACTACAGTATAATTCCACGTCCCAAGAATCAAGGCTGACTTTAAGCCAATTATCTGCGGTGTTTCCCAAATTTGTTTCTATTTCCTCAGTGTTCAAGTATTTGGGTTAACAACTGCCAGCTCCATTGGGAAAGACAGGGCAGAAGGTTCACAGTATGCCCCTGTTGTGTTACAGCAAGAATTTTCCTCAGAGGCGCTGATTTCACCTTCATTGGGCAATGTTGGGTCTGTGAACTCGATTTCTCTAGCAACTGGCTTCAGTGAGGCCTCTGTTCCCTAGACCTAGAATTGCTTTGGTTAAATAAATCAAGACACACCTTAATTGGCTGTCTGTCTATTTCATTCCTGGGGACTCCATGATTAATTAACCACAGGCAAAGATTTCTGCTATAGAAGCCATTTTCGGGTCCCTGTGTGTAGCATCTGGCTATTAAAACAATACCCACTTTGCTTCAGACTGTTAACAGTCATCACCTGGGCCAGGTCTCAGCTGACTTCTCACATCCCACTGAGATCAAGAAAATCATTTTTATTTTAGCTCTTTCCATAGACCAGAAAAAAAAAAAAATAAAAAGCTAAAGAGAACTTTTAAATATTTGGGTATTTTCTTTTTCATGTTTTTATTGGCAAGTGTGAGAAGTCCTCAGGACCCTGGCAGGATACAAAGGTGAAACACAAGATTCATTTAATCTATTTTCTTATCTCCAGAAGTCTTTACGTTCTTCTACATTTCCCAATGACATGCTGGCCTTTAATGAGCTTAATAGTGGATTACTATTTGTTTTATCAAACCTAGAAAACTATGAAGACTAAAACCATCTGTCTGAGCTACTATACTGAATGCAGTTTCTTATGAATGAATGTATAATTGTTGCAGTCAGCCACACACTGGGATAAATCTCCAAACCAGGCACAGTTTATAGAAGGAATGGATTTATTTAAAGCTACAGATCCAGGTGAAGTTCCAGAGTGGTCAAAGAAGCTGGCCCCTTTCACAGTTCCAAGCAGAGAGAGAAACCCATCACCAACACCACACACAAGCAAAACAGGCAGGCAGGGCTAAGGGACTGAAATCTCCTTCCCCTTTATATAGCCTTAGGGTGGAGTCTTGCAACCCTTTCCCAGACTTAATGGCTTCCTGAGTCTCTGGAATTTCCTTCCTGCATTGCCCACACAGGAAAGGATGTTTATTTCTAGCTCTCATGAGATTTCTTACATCCTTCCCCCTACTGAGAGGCTGCTTTCCTGTAAATATCCTCAGAGACCCACCAAAGATAATTAAAAATATCAAGTTGACAACAAAACCTAAGAGCTACCATACTGAATACAGTTTCTTATGAATGAATGTATAATAATGAAGAAGTTATTTGAGTTCAGGAGGAAATTGTATTCTAGCTTTGATGCACATTGAAATAATATGTGGAACTAAAATACCATATGCCTATCATACCCCACACATCCAAGTATTTAAATAAAAATCTCTGGGATTAGATTAAGCATCTGCATGTGCTTAATCTGCCCAAGTGATTTCCATTCACAGTGACACTGAAAAATTTACCTAGAGTAGGTCCCATTAACTCCAAAGACATTTACATTACTAGCTGTATTCTATGCTAATAGAATACATTTATAAATACTAGGCCTGAGCTCAGCCTCCTAAAAGTATTTTCATCTTTGCTCACCTCTGCAACTTTCCAAGAATTTGGAAGTTTACACAATTTTGTTTTTGGGACAGGGTCTCACATATCCCAGGCTGGACTCAAACTTCCTGTGTATCCAAGGCTGGCTTTGAACTTGAACTCCTGATCCTTATGCTTCCCATGTGTTGGGATTATAGGCATGTGATGCCCAGGTTAGTTTACACAATTTTAAAGGGATTAATAAATACTGTCACACATAACCATGTACCAGGAATGGTGCCAAACTCAGAGTAAACAAACCAATCCCCCTTTGTACCTCTTTGTGCTTACACGTAATTGTCTTTTGAGAGTTTCTTAACCTTGGAACCATTGCCATTTGGGGCTAGACCATTCAATCTGGGTTGTATTGGCACTCTTGTGCATTTTAGCAGTATTCCTGGCATCTGTCCATTAGGATTACTATTCCCTTACAAGGAGGGCCAAAAATGACTCCAGATATAGTTAAATGTCCCCTGAGGATCAAAATTGCCCTTAATTGTGAACAATTGGTTATGATTACATCTAGACAAAGAATTTTCTGCAAGAATTTACCCTTTGACACCTACAACATGCTAGATATATTAATTTCCCTCCATTGTTCCCAACCTTGGATAGTTACACCATCACCAATACCTTATCACTCCAGACATCGCCATTTTTAGGGTCATTCATTGTTTATTCTTACACAGCTAATTTGTCAAGTCAGGATCCAAGCAGGATTTTATATTGTTCCTTAGTGTCAAGATTCTTTATGTTGTTTTAAAATATTTTTATTTATTTGCAAGCAGAGGGAGAGATAGAAGAGAAAGAGAGAGGGCACAAGGACCTTCAGCCGCTGCAAACAAACTCCAGATGCATGGGCCACGTCTTGCATCTGGCTTTTCCTAGGCACTGGGGAATCAAACCTGGATCATTATGCTTTGCAGGCAGGCACCTTAACTGATGAACCATCTCTCCAGCCCCCTTTTTGGTTTTATGCAGGGAGAGGGAAGAGGCTTAGGCATACCTTGCTAACCTCAAACTTGCTATGTAGCTGAGAATGAACTTGCACTTCTGATCCTCCTGCCTCTACCTCCAGGGTGCTAGGGATCAAACAGAGAGCTTCATGCTTGCTAGGCAAGCTCTCCACCAACTGAGCTACATCCCCAGCCATGAGAGTCATTTCTTAAATCACTTTTAAAACTAGAAATGTTTTTCTCCTCTTTCTTTCATTCCATGACACTGACTGGAGGAAGAAATGGCATTGGTTGTTTACTTGATTCTTGACTTTCTGGATTCTCTGTTTGTTTCCTCTGAAAGTCATTTTCTTGCTCCTCAATCCTGGTGTTTCCTGTAAACTGTAAGTTACACCCAAAATGTGAATAGACTTAGGTCACACACTTCACATAGCAGATTGTTTAATACATGAGATATGATGAGTCCACAGTTATAAATTTGATACTGTTACATCTTGGGAATGTGCATATCTGTTTCACCATAGCTTTTCAATAATCGTTTCAGCATCTGTTGATGTTTATTGCCCAAGTCAATTTTTCCTTTGAGTTATGATATCATTTCCTAGAGGTCCACTTTTGATACAAATTATGTGAAATGATAAGACACATAAAGTAGACATACACAGCCATTGTGTAAGGACTAGAGAAAGTTGAAAGTTTCCAACATATGCCTGGCTTATAATACCCATTGCTAAACGCAAACACAGTCACTAAAGTAAAAATAGGGTCCAGTAATGACTTCTTTCTCCAGTACCCTTGGAAGATGCATCAAGTCATATGAAGGAGGAAGCTACTTCAATTTTATCAATCCTTTCAACCTTTTCTTCACATTACCAGGAATGTGAGTATTGTCTCCTACTTGATCTTACTGTCTCTGGTCTTAACCTTTCTAATTAATCCTCCACAAAAATATCTGGGAAATTTTGCTGCAAGTGAAAACTATCAGGTCAATTTCTACAGAGTGCAGTTCAGTGATAGAACTATGCTTGCTATGCAAGAGTCTTTGGGATTAATACTTAGCATTAAAGAAAAAAACAATGAACAAAAAACAAAAGCGTGAAGAAACCTTTAAGAGCTTTGATGTTAGGAATGAACCAAAGAGGAATGATAGAAATGAAAAAGTCAATCAAATGAAAAACACAATAGAAACATCACTAGTAAACAAGATGACGCAGAAGAATGAATTTCAGGAATGGAAGAGAAGGTCAAGATAGTAATACATTCAGACATAAATAAAGAAAAAAATATCATTGAGCATGCCGAGTGTTCCAAGAACTCTGTGGTACACTGAAGAGTCTGTAAACCTAAGAATACATAAGGTGGGAAAAGGAGTTAAGTCTAAAAGTAAAGGCAAATTATTCAATAAAAATATAGTAGCAAATTTCCCAAACCTAGGGAAGTAAATGGACATCCAAATATGAAAAAAAAAAACCATTTAGAACCACAAATAGACGCAACCAGAGAAGGAGCTTAAGTCCTGAAAATAGCAAAGATCTTACCTCCCTCACAGAAACCTTTTACTTGATGTTGTGTTGATTTCCACTATTGTACTATTTAACTTTATTCCTATCACATAAAATGCAGTAAGATTTTATTAATAATTGAATTGCATGACAGAGCATGTATCACGTCAACATGCATCAGAAGCACCCATTTTTTTTTTTAACACAAACTGCTTGGTTCTATTCTAAGTCTTAGAGGCTCTTTAGGTTGTTAGGAGATGAGGTAAATAGAAATAATTTCTTTTCTCTCAGTGTCTTCATGGCTGAGGTTCTTATAAGAACAAAAGGCAGATTAACAAGAGGAATGCATACATGCTCATTTATCATATTTTAAAGGACAAGGGAGACTTTCTGTGACAGGGTCAGGTGTCTGCAGGAAATATCCCCCCCCCCCTTTGAGTGGGAGGTATCTAGCTAGAGCTACAACCTAGGGGCTGATTGGTAAAATATGAACCAATCAGCTGTCTCTCTGACTTACCTGGGGAGAACTTAAATTAACTTCCCTAGAGGAAGCGGGTCTCTTCCCCCACATGGCAATGGAGTAGAGAGACTGCTGATCCAGGCCTTAGGAAGGTAAGGCCTTTTGGGGTGGGGGCAGGCTCCAGACCTTTTCCCTCATAAACCTTTCCTTCTCATGATGGGAGCTTTCTGTTATCTTTTCTGTTTCTGCTTATTTAGCTAAATAATATAAATTCTGTTAAACTCGCTGACACGTGTTTTCCCCATACTTGTGGCTGGAAAACTCTGTAACTCCCCATGTTCCCTTAAATAATAAAGTCTCCCACTATACCTTACTATTTTGTTGTCTATGATTTTAATTTTTTAACTTTATAGACAAGAGCTCGGATACTCTTTAAACTTGGGGCGCATTGAAATTTTACTGGGTGTTATCTAAATTCTAACCTTTCCCCACACCCCATAACATAATCCGTATCATTACAATATGAGACCTAAAGCAGTCCAGAAACCTGTGCGTCTTTATAATGAAGAGTGGGCAGTCATGGGAACGTATGATTGAGCAAAGGAGAACGTGTTCTAATGACTTTAAACTGGGGCCAATGGAGCAAATTTGATTTCGGTTCTGCTTTGTGTCCCTGTATCTCCAGAGACAAGATTTCTTTATTTCAGGTAAACACAGAATTAACATCTAGAATTAACATGTTATGAGCTACTCTAGGCGCCAGAAAAGGCTAAACTTACCTAGGTCTTGTTGGTGTTGTTTTGAAATGTCAAACTGCCTCATTTTGCAGTAATATTTCCTGAACTCCATTAGGGGAAATTTTTTGCATTTCTATAAGGTTTCCAGGCAACGCTCATGCTTCTGACTCCAGGGTCACAATTTGAGAAACATAGTTTAGCTGTAGTTTAATCCAGCCTCTGTTCTAGCATTCTTCCTTTTCTTATGAATTCTAAATATTGCGACAATTCCTGTCAAGCTAAGACACCTCAAAAGTTCAATTCCACTTTGAGGGCAACAATGCTAAGAGAGATGCATATCTGTATCTTTATCTTTGCACAATCCTTGGCCTATTACAATGATAACTGGCAAATAGCAGAGCTCAAAAGTGATGCATTGGAACATCCAATAGTCATATTGTCACAGTGAGATGTCTGCAGGGCCCACCCCTCCCCTTGAATGGGAGGTGTTTAGTTAGAGCTACAACCTAGGTGCTAAAACTGATTGGTCAAATATAAACCAATCAGCTGTCTCTCTGACTCACCTGGGGAGGACTTGAAACTAGCTTCCCAAGAGGAAGCCGGCCTCTTCCCCCACATGGCAATGGAGTAGGACTGCTGACCCAGGCCTCAGTGAGGTAAGGCCTGTTCCCCTACCCCAGCTAATGGCTGGGTAGGAGGGCAGGCTCCAAGCTTTTTCTCTCATGAACCTCTCCTCATAATGGGAGCTTTCTGTTATCTTTTCTTCGGCTGCTTATTTAAACTCTCTGAAATGAATTTTCCCCACACTGGTAACGGGAGAACTCTGTAACTTCCCACATGGTGACTGGGAAATTTCCCCATCCAACTCCCCTTTTCCTAATCTACTAAATTAGAATAAATGTGTATTTAAAATTTAATTGTCCCTGTGTACAATTCTTTGGCATTAGAGGACAAGAACTCGGAGTAGGAGGAGGGGGAAGGGAGGACTCCAAAACTCTCTCTCTCTCTCCCCCCCTTGCTTACAAATATTAATTAGCAACAACCCGTATCAATATATTAACAAATGTCTTATCAATCCTTCGAAAAGGAAATGGATGACAGTTCCCAATTTGCAAAATGTACTGGAAAGGTTGTCAGAGAAAAGAAGTTCATGAAACCCATCATCGAACTCTATGCTTTGCCTTACAGATTGGTGGGTGCACTGCACACAACGTAGGCGTGAGCCTGAATCTCCCTCAGTTTAGAGGCGGGTCTCTTAAATATCTTATTTTAAAAAGCGTTAAGCCACTGAACTGCAATATAAGGTAGAGGGTATACTGAATGCAGTAATTATATCAGTACAGTGGTACATGCAGGGTGGAAAAGAATCAACACACACACACAAATTAATACTGGAGGGAATTCAATCCCTGAGCTGATAGCATGGCTCACAGGTTGAAGGCACAGGTTCGATTCCCCAGTTCCCATAAAAGCACAAAGTGGTGCACGCGTCTGGAGTTCCTGTGCCATGGCTGGAGGCCCACATTCCTCGCTCTCTTTCTCTTTTTCTGCTTGCAAATAAGTAACTAAAAACATAAAGGATCTTTAAAAAAATGCAGCAATGCAAAAAGTTGCACCAGCCTTTCAATAAAACCACCAAGAGTTTTTGTACTTTGGGGGTTTGGAGAGGGTGCCCCCCCCTCCCGGCCGAGCGGTGTGGGCGTGGCCTCCGCCCACCTGGACTCTCTTCCCGCCAAGACCGGTTTCCGCCCGCGGGCGCGCGTCCTCCGAGTGCGCATGCGCGGACGGCCCGCGCACCGGCATGGCGGACCCCCGGCTGCTGCGGCACTTCCCGCTGCTGCTGCCGCAGAACCGCGCGAGGACCGTGTACGAGGGCTTCATCTCGGCTCAGGTGCGCCGGGCGGGCGGGCGGCGGGGCGGAGCGCAGCGCGGGCCGCGGGTTCGAGACCCGCCCGGGCGGGACGTGCCACGTCACTTCCGCCGCGGTCACCGTGGGAAACGCACGCTCTGCGGACCGGGGTCGCGGGCGGGGAGCTCATTCCGCAGCACCGGGGGGATTTAAAAACCAGTCAGTGGAAGAAAAACAGCACGGTGCTTGTTTTACAGAACTTTAAAAATCAATATTTAATTTTGAAGAGGGAGAGAGGGGGAGGATGGGGGCACCGGATGCATCCGACCCGGGGACTCGAACCCAGGTCGTCAGGCTCTGCAGGCAGGCGTCTAACCTCTGGGCCTCTCTCAAGCCCTTCTTTCTGCTGTGATAAGTTACTGTAGCTCCCAACCTACACTCCACAGCTCGTCCCTGTCCCCTGACTTAAAGACAGGGTTCGCGATGCAGAGATGGCTGAGTGGTGAAGGCGTTGGCCTGCCAAGCAGAAGGACCTGAGTTCAAGTCCCCAGTGCCCACGTAAAGCCAGATGCACAAGGTGGCACATGTGTCTGGAGTTCATTTGCAGCGGCTGGAGGCCCTGGTGTGCCCACTCTCTTTCTCTTTCAATAAATAAATAAATCAGTATATAACATATATATATTATATACATATATTATATACATATATTATATACATATATTATATACATATATTTATATGTATATGTATATATATGTATATATATATATATATATATATATATATATACACACACATATATATATGATAGGGTTCATCTCCTTGGAATGCTGCACCCGCTGATTGGCTGAAGGTTTGACTTGTCTCAAAGATCTTCAGTAGGTGCTCTGTGATGAGGGAAAAGATCATAGCATACTTGGGATGCGGCCATCCCAGAAAGGATAGCTTAAAATTCACTATCGTGTAAAGGAAAACCAATAACCTCGGCTCTCCTTCCTCAATTACTGAGTTACCGGGTAAAGCGTGACTCAAGGTACCAAAACCATTTAGGACAGATCAGGTTTTGTCTGTTTCTGAGCCTGAATCTTGCACACACTCCACCATTGAATTAAGTCACCCGCCCAGAGGAAAGTATTTTGAATCACCTATCTGTATCTGCCACAGCCTCAGAGTTAGAAGAAAACCGACCATTGCTATAACTAACATTCCTCAAGAGGCTAAGTTAATTGTAATCCATAAACTGTCTAAAAATATTGGCTTTTTTGGGGAGGATTTTTGTTTGTTTTGAGGTGGGGTCCCACTGTAGGCCAGGCTGCACTGCAGTTTACTCTGTAGTCTCTGGGTGGCCTCGAACTCTGCAATCCTCCTACCTCTGCCTCCCAAGTTCTGGGATTAAAGGTGTGAGCCACCACACCTGCTCTAAAAATATTTTCTACATGGACTAAGTTTAAAGAAAGGTGTTAAGGATGAACATAGACTTTCAGTTTACCTTTACCCAAATCCACCCGTATCCTTTTGCTCCATTTGACTTATTATGAGTGTAGACTGGTTGCGCGTGTATTTTTTCCTGAGTCTTTTGAGATTAAATTGTGGGCGTTAGTACCCCTAAACACTTGAGCATACACTTCACGATAACAGGAACATACTCAAGGGTAACCTCAGCAGAATCACTAAGACCAGGGCATTAAATCATGATTTAGTAACATCTCCTACTAATTAGTGATGATAGAGTAACGTTGTCTAATCTCGAGCCACTGTTGAAATTACCATACGGTGCAGTTACATATTTTATACTTTCAACCAATACTATTTGATGTAAAATCCACACAATATTAATTGTCACGTTTTTCTTTTTGTTGTATTGTGTGTAGTACATGGTATGTGTTGTGCACGTGGTGTGTGCAGAAGTGTGTGCTCCTGTGCACACACATCTACTCCACCAATCACCTGCTTTCATCCTGCTCAGTACTTGGGTTACAGGTCTGCAAGGCTAGGCCTGGTTTTTTATGTGGTTACTGAGGATCAAATTTAGGGCCTTATGTTTAATCTGCAAGTATTCTCCCCAGCCTTGCTGTTTCTTCAATGTGGAATGGATTTTTTTGTTTGTTTTATATTTTTTGGTAGTGTGTGGGGGTGTATATTTGTGTGCATGCACCACAGTGCAAGTGTGGAGGTCACAGGACAACATTTTTTGCCTCTGTTTTTGAGAAGGGACCTCTCAATGTTTGTCTGCTAGCTGTGCACGAGTCTATCAGGTCCAGAGCTTCAGGATTCCTGGCTCTACCTCCCTTCGCCCCAGGAGCTTGGAATTCACTGATGGGTGCTACTCTGCCTTTCTCTGGCTTTATGTCTGTGCTGGGGAATTCAACTTGGGTCAGCAGTTTTACAAGCAAGTGGCTTTAACTGATTCCCACCCCTCTTTAACAGTATAGATTATTAGGTTATTATTATCACTCTTGGGCTTGAAATTTCTTCACCCTTAAATACAGGCAGAGGATTTGGGCAGGGATACCCCCAGGAAGAGTATTGTGCTCTTCTCCAGGCCTGAGTTTAGCCAGTCTGTTATTGATGATAAACTAATCCCCTGCTTAGGGTGATGTCAGATTTTCCTTTGGTGAGTATCAAGTACTTTTAAGGGAGGTAAGTTGAGACACTTTATACATTTACCCCAGTTTTGACTTCTCGACTTTTACCTGAGTTTGTTAATATAGTGCTGGTTGCCAAATGTTGCTTTCAAAACATTATTATTCTATATTTATGATTTCCTATGTTCTCTTCCTTGTCATTTATTTTTCTCCAGAAGATGCATGTATGTATGCAAAAAAAAAATAAAATGAATATCATCCTTAGTTCCCTTATTTTGTTTACACTGTCAGGGATTTGGCCAGCAAGAGCACATTTTTATTTATATAAGTTTGTAAGGCTTTGCATTTTCTTCTTGGTTGCACTGTCCTGTACTGTAGATACTGAAGTGTGTTTTTCATGACCATTTTTAGAAGCTATGCAATTTCTGTTTGTAGAACTAAAATTACACCTGGGAGCTGTGAAATACAAAGTCTTTATATTTTCTGTTGGAAGGGTCTTTTTGATTTTTTTCATTCCAAATTCTGTTAGAATTTCTAGTGTTGTGGCATTAGACAGTACTCTTTACAAAATGTCTAATCTGGAATTTATGCACGTTTTGTGCTTTGTGATCAGTTTTTATGTGAATGAACCCTTTTGTGATTAAAAAGAATGCACACTCACTATGAGGTTCTTCACTCTTCAGTGAGCACTGGCAGCTTGAGTCTGTTGGAATTTGTTTATTGCATCTAGGTCTTTAAGTCTTGAAATATTTCTACTTTAGTTCTTTAAATTTAATTATATTATTTCTAATATTCCTTTATCATTTTAATGTCCTTAGGATCTGTGATGATGCTTCTTATGTTGCTATCTTTTACTGTGTGTGATGGTTAAGTTTTGTTGTCAGCTTGACCTCTTTAGTAATCTTGGTTGTTCACAGGAAGGCAGCCTCTCAGTAGGAGGCAGGATGTAAGGAAACTCAGGGGAGCTAGAAACAGCCTTTCCAGGGAGGGGAATACAGGAAGGAAATTCCAAAGACTCAGGAGTCAACAAGGTCTGGGAAGGTTTGTAAGACTCCACCCTAAGGCTGGAGATATAAAAGGGGAGAAAATCTCCCTCCCCCCCTTTGCCTGTTGATGATGGGTTTCCTCTTTCTGTTTAGACTTGTGAAAGGGCAGCCTCTTTCACCATTATGGAATTTCCCCTGGATCTGTAGCTTCAATAAGGCCTTTCCTCCCATAAACTGTGCCTGGTTTGGAGAGTCATCCCAGGGGTGTGTGGCTGACTAGGACACTGTAACTATACTCCTGCCCCCAGTTTCTTAAAACATAAAACATTAATTATCAGTTTCTGCTATTCAGAAATGATGGAGCAGCTTAGATGTGGGTTCCTGATCAGTCTGTCATGAACTTTCAGTAAAGATGTTGCCAAGATTTTGCTATCTTAGGGTTGACTAGAGGTAGAGGACTTGCCTCTAGGATTCACATATTCACACAGCTCTGGCTGATTCCTCATCTCATGGATATGTCATGTTGTTGCTGGACTGTCATCACCAAATGGCAGGTACCTTCCCCTGAGGGATGACAGATGAAGCAGCAAGCTGCCCATTGTCTTTTATTTGCTCTGAAGTCACCAAGTTTTACTTCTGCTTTATTTTATTTGCTAGAGTAAATTTTGTTAAATCCAGTGTGTGCTCAAAAACAAAAAGATTAAGTACTTATTCCTAAAGGCAGTAGAGTCAGGAAGTTTATGAATGATTTTAAAAAGGCTTTCTGTTCCAGTTACAGCTTTTGGTATAATTTCTCTTTGCACAGATTGAATAGAGATTTGTATATTTCATTGATCATTTCAAAGAATTTGGTAGTGATTTAAATTTTTTTTCTGTTATTTTTGTTCCCATTTACGTTATGATTTAAATATTCTTGTTTCTTCAAGTAGAATATAAAACATCAATTCCTCTCTAAGGGAGAGTCCACTGCTGTAAAGTTTCCTTTAGATACCTTGTTATGAAAGACCCTCACTTTGAGATGTCCTTTAATCTGCGGAGACCCTCCCAAGGAACAGCGAGAGACCACTTCTGCGGATGCAAACAGCAAGAGGTTTATTCAGATACACAGGTACCTGGGGCGACTTAGTCTCTGGGAGGACTAGCGCGCCCACAGGCTGGGGTGGGGGAATTTTATAGGGTGAGGAGGCAAAAGCGC